>JANHFK010002148.1:10698-26359 GCA_036250565.1 Sibynophis collaris | reverse complement strand
AACTTGAAAAGTGGCAACTAAGTTCATAGACCCAATTACTTCTCTCTCTCTCACTCTCTCTCTCTCTCTCTCACACACACACACACACACACACACACACACACACATTCGTGCACATGCACACAGAGAGAGGAAAAGAAAGAGAGAAAGCAAATTTAGTTAGTATTAGTGCTTTGCTGAAAAAAAATTGTATTTCTGCTATCATTTCTCATTAAATTTGATGTAAGAAAAATTGCTTTCAAAATTCCTTTGAAAGGATAAGACATTCTTTGGGGCAATGTAAGATGCTGTTATAGCCATTTAGAGTATCTATTACTGCATTTATAGTGTCTTTTCTCTGAGAACTTTTTCTCTGAGAACTCAGTATTGTTACTTGGGGTTCTCTCAATTGTCTCTCTCCACAAAAACAACCCTGTGAGTCCAGTTTAGGGGGGGAGTAGAGAGATATCGAGAGTTATCCTATGAATTCTATGAATGAATAGGAACATCCAATCTGGGATAAAAATAGAAAAAAATTCTAATCCCTACCTCATGTAAAGAAATGATGGCTTCTTCCTGTTAATAGTAAACATACTAAGATGTTATTAGGCTTGCGTGAGGCAGCTTGGCTTCAATGTGACAAAGAGCTGTGCAACTCATAGCCATCTTATAGCCACCTCCACTACCTGCAAAAGCTGGATTAAGGTTCTAGGTATCTGCAATACCTGCGCAGATATCCCAAGATCTGCAGGTGCAGGAACCAGCTGCAAAAGAGCTAAGTGAACAGCATCCAGTTGTTGGTTTGCTGCTATATATGAGGCCTCACATTGCTTTGGAAAGCACCTGTGCATTGTTTGTTCACTCAGTCCTTCATGAATTGTGTTGAAGATCTGCTTAGTCTTCAAAATGTCATGAAAAAGTGGAAAATATGCCATGTATAGTTAACCCACTACTCCATCTTGGAGACAATATTGCAAATAGTGTGTCTTTTTTTTTTTTTTAGGGAATGTCGTTTTGTCCTACTTTTGGCTGCAGTTCTTGAAACATTAGATTTTAGTTTAAGTGTTATTAGTATTATGAATGATTCTAGTTAGAAACACTAGACAGCAGTTAATGATTAGAACTGGATTTTCTCTTAAAATATTTCCCTGTTCTAACTATCTCCCTTAACAGAAGTAGAATTTTTGATAGGGTGGAACGAAACCCATAGACAAATGTAAATGAGGAAATAGGATGGAAGCATATTCCCTATTCCTTCTTTTCTTACCTGTGTACTGTTTCTGCACATCTGACTTAGGCATATTATGTGTTTCCTCTCACATTAGATATGGACCCGGAAACCTTGATGCTAATCTCTATTTAACTAACAAACTCATGCCATAGCCTTTGGCAAGTCTTTTCTTAATCCCACTTCACAAAGTTCTTGTGAGAACAACAATCTTTATCTATTTCTCTTTTCTCTGTGGTAGGAAGATGAGATAAATGTACATGTATTTTTAAAATTATTTTATTAGTGACTATGGTTATGAAAGACACAGTAATAATCAATGCATCCCAGCATTCTGGTTCAACCCATCATCTCGGATAAAAGAATGCAGTCTTGGCCAGAACTACTTGAACAGCACTGGGTAAGTAGAAACTTCCTTTGATATCTGCCTCTTTTCCAGAGCTTACAGCTGTTATTTAGTCTATCTTTTGCAGAAATCCTGCAAATAAGACGAAAGGATGACAATTAAATAGATGCATTCATCCACGATTCTAGTTGTGGGATACATGTTGATATTGGAGGGTACAGGTAGATAAAGATAAAGAGTAAGAGCAAGACACAGACTAAATTTATTTTACTTTAGATTACATTTCAATTTAATTTTAGTTAAGTTACATTATTAACATGATTTATCCCATGTAATTAATATTCCTCCCTTCTGTCACATTAAAATTACAATTCAACACAACTTTTATATAGCCACTGGTACCTGCCTCTTAATTTCCTGGGGACTACATGCAACCTCAGGGGATGGAAATTGTACGATTTTGACATAAATTGTGCTAGAGAAAGTAAAGCTAAATTAAATACTCTCCAGATGGAAGTTAACGGCACAACACAACAGGGTAATACAAGCAAAAATAAGGAAGTCTGTTTAGAAACTATTTTTATAGCTGTTTATTTTAAGATTCATAACATAAATATGTGAGGTAGAATTCTTTTATTTAGAATTGTTTCAAAAGCATTCCTTTCTTTAAAAAAAGGACATATGCCAATTTTCAGCTTCCTCTGTATTCTGTTCAGAGGGCATAGAGGAACAGATTCATACTGTGGCTCCACTGTTATGCTATTTCAGCTTTGTGCTAAATTTCCAGTGGGCCATAAATCTTAAACACTTACTGCTTTACTGAATGCTTTACTGCAAATGAGCAGACCGGCGTTATTGCCCAATACTGATAGACCACTTATTAAATTTGCTGGCTGCTGATGGCTTTCACCATTCCACAGAGGATGTAAAATGTTGACATCCATTATTCATATAGTGAGTAGATATGAGCTTGTAGCAGGGAATCTGTTTCACATAGTTAGAACAGGGATGTCAATGGAACACAAAAGGAATTCCCATGTTATTAATCCCCCCATCCTAATTTGTCTGCTTTATATAAATTCAGAGCCATCCATACAGAGGTTCTGTGTTCAGCTTTTTAGGGAAACATAAGCAGAAAGATGGTATAGAAGGAAAATCAGGAACCAGACTGTAGGCATATACCTGCATCAATCTCAAATAGCCAATAAATGCCTTTATGATTCCACTCATCACTTGATTTTGCTTATAGCATTATGACTGGTGAAGCATAACATTGGATGCTATTAGCTAAAAGGGAAAATACTTTTTAATACCAGTTAACCTATGAATAAGTTACATCTGTTTTACCATGATTAGGGTCAAGAGGAGGGCAACCTCATGGAGATGCAAAATAAAATAGATGCATATTTGTTCCAGATTTAGTTCAAATGAAGTTTTTTAAAAGGGTAAAGTAATCCCTATGGATTTTACTCTGCTAGTTGTGGAGGTGGTGCTCACCTTCATTTCAAAGCCATTGAGCCAGAGCTATCTGAAGACATTTCCACAGTCATGTGACCAACTTGATGTCACGGAGTGCTGATTTAGTTCAAATGGAGACATGCTGGTATAAGGGAAACAGTATAACTTTTGTTACAACTACAGTAATATAAAAGTAACACTTCACTAAAGATGTGGTGAGCTGACATCATAACAAGGGAATAAGGGACATGAAAATAGGTAAACATGCAATGAACTGCAGCTTAATGAATTTTGCTATTTGAATAGCACCTTCAAGTTATTTTTCAGAAGTCTGATATGGATGTTTGCAAGCAATAAAGGTTTCCTTTCCATTTCTTCAACTGAATACATAAACTATGAAACTTGAGATTTGTGAAATTTTAAAATAAAATAAATTATAAAATTCCACAGGTATCGGAGAATTGTTTCTAATAACTGCACAGATGGTTTGCAAGAAAAATATGCAGCCAAGCCTGAACAGTGTCCAGGCAAAGCTCCCCGTGGGTTACATATTCTCACATCCACTGGCAAGTTGGTTACAGATCAAGGCTACAACACTACCTTCATAATTCTTATGGAAGAGGTAAGCTAATGCCGAATATTAATAATGGCATATCCAGTAAAATAATTGTTCTAGTGCAAGGACTCTTCCATTTTTGAAAACATTTTTAATCACCACAAAGATCAAACCGAACTATAAGAATTAAGCTTTTGATGGATGTCCCTTTTCTGTGTTTTAACAATGTATAGATGTTTATTGGTAACACAATTGAGGTGGATGGGTACATAAACTGTATATAGAAAAGAAAGCAGCAAAATAAAACCAGAAGTTGGAGTGGTTATACAAATCAAATGAACTATTTTAATGCCTTTTGCAATAGAACTGCTGATTTGAAAATTCAAAATATAACTTCTAATTTAAATTAAGAGAATGTCAACAGCAGCTATTCCATCAATGCAATGTTTCTTTCATAGATGTGGCATCTATGGTGCAAAACTTTGTATGCATGCTTCAGAATTAAAAAAAGAACAGATCCAATATACAAATTAGAAAGCCAGTAGCTGTTTATTAAAGACTTTCACACATATGAACAAAACACAAAAAAGCAATAATACTGCAGGTGAGACAAACAAAAAAAATGAACAAGGATAGATAGAAAGCTGAGGCATGGGATTGTGTCTGAGGAAACTCTGCAGGGTAAAGGAGACAGAAATATGGTTTCAATTGCTTTCAGTTCTCTTTGTTGGGATAGGCATATCATGAATGGCTTTAAGATTGGCTAGCCATTTCCCCCCCTAAGTTAGAGCCGTGATGGCATGCCATACATGGCATGCAGAGCCCTCTCTGTGCTCATGCGTGCCAACCAGCTGGTCTTCATGCATGTACACCGGCCCACTGGTCTTCGGGTTTTTGGTGCTCTGGCGTGTGCTACTGCATGTGGGCACACACGTTCCGGTTTGGGCACTTGGTGCCGAAAAGGTTTGCCATCACTCACTTGGAGCATCTTCTACAGTCATTTTATGCTGAATTTACAACTATGATGATAGAATTTATTTTGTCTTAATGATAGCTGATGTCACCAGCTATGTCACCAGGGAGGAAATGGCCTTATTTTCTCAAATTTGGTGTCTCCTATCAAATCAGTGCCTGCTTCCCTGTGTACTGCACAGATTATTGCACTCTGCTGCTTGTTCATTTGCTTGTTTTATTTTAAAAAGGGTTTTGTTTGTGTTTATTTTCTTGTAAAAGTGAACTCAGCTATTAGAAGATTGAGGTTGATTTCTGCCTCACTGATCTTGTCAACTGTCTGCTTTAATTTTAGAAACAAACTACTCAGTAAAGAGAGTGCTTCTGTATCAGCAGTGAAATCTACTTACCTTTGCTATTGGTTTGGGTGTGCTCCCACACGGGAGTGCACGCACACTATATGCACATGTGCCTCTTCTGCGCATGCGCAGATGGTTAAAAAATGGGACATAATAATGTCTCGGTGGGTGGGCAGAGCCTCCTGCCACCGGCGCTACCGGTTCGGTGAGCCGGATAGAACCGGGGGGATTTACACCACTGTTCTGTATGGTTTCTAAGGCTAAGAAAATGGCAATTTGGAATTTGGCTTGCAGGAAGTCTGGATTGACACATCTCTTACTCCTACCTCATGGACATTCATTGCTAGTTGCTCCAGCAGCAAACCTGCTATTATTTGCCAAAGTGCCTGGGTATCTGCCTGTTCCATGAAGTCAGATAAGGAGACATGTTCCAGGTTCCTTCTCTGAAATGTCATCATCTAGCAGGACCTAGAAAGTGTGCCTTTTTGTAGCAACTTCAGTCTATGGAGCATCTTTGTTCCTCTATCCCTTTAGTCTTTCAAAAGCCATGAAGAACTGGATTTTCTTCTCCAAATGGGATAGAATCTGGGGACTGGATTGTTGGTTGTATGGGTAGTCCTCAAATTATGACAACAATTAGAATCAAAATTGCTATTGCTAAGCAGCACAGTAATAAAATGTGATGTCACATGACTCCTCCACTTACTGACATCATTCTGATATTCCCTGTTGTTGTTGTTGTTAAGCATGGGTGTTAAGTAAGCACCTCAAGTAACCATGACATTCAATTTCCAACTGGCTTCCCCATTGACTGTGGGAAGCCAGCAGAGAACATCATAATGTCAATGATCATGTGATTGCAGGTAGTTAGGATGTAATGTGAGCCTGGTGCTAAGTACTTTGAGGTGATCATGTGATCATAGGAAAACTTCTACAATAGGAATTTTGAGGACCGGTCATAATTCCTTTTGTTCAGTATCTCCATAAGTTTGAATGATCATTGAATGATTGGGTGTAAGCTGAGGTCTATTGATATTGAAGAATATTTGTTGAGGCACCAGGTTTTGGTTTTACTATTATTGTTATTACATACATGTGCATGTTGATTGACCTCAGGTTTATGCAGGAAGCATCCTGTCATAAACAATTCTGAAAACTCCAGACAAATTGATATGCCACCTTCTTTTATTAAGCCCCAGAAACAAGCATGAGTCAAAAGTTGTGGCACATTAACTAATGTAATTATGTCTTTTTGGGTGTGTGCGGAAGTTATGGGTAAAGGTTGAATATTAGCATGGAAGTGGAGAGAAGCAAATCAACACATTCAGACCCACATAATAAGCTCCAATACCTTTCAGCATTGTGTCTATAAATAAAACACCTATGAAATTATACCAGGTTTGTAAATTTGTAACTCTTGAAGCCTAGCTCTGAAAAGGAGTATATATTGACTAATCCTCATAAATGTCTAAATGAAAAATTACTGTAAAGTAGTTTTTATAATATGTAGCCATTTCTCTTTAATATATAGAAATAATAGCTTTTATATTCATATAGGTAAATATTTATGTTTATGTTTTATGAATTGTTTATTAAAGCTGTGCAGGTACATGGAGGAAATGCTTGTGAATTATTAAAGACTTGGCTCCTATATTGAATGTCTACATCATTGGGTTTACACTTATAGGAAGCACAAAGGTGCTTATTTATTACACAGGGCTGCTATCCTTTTGATTTTCCATTGTACCTTGTAAGTAACACAGCTTTGTCATGTACTAGCTATCTGGTTTCAACTATATTCAGCTTCCAGACTTTTTGGCATACATTATCACATTCCCAATTGATATTTTATATGACCTACACCATCTAAAATAGGGGTCTGTTGAATATATCCAGAGAATTGTGATAGTTATCCATTTGAAATGTCTCCACTTCATTTCCATTGCAATTTATATTCATAAACCTGGGACAGCTGACATAGCATGTGTGGTGAATGATACACGTTTTACTATTTTATATACTGGAAACATAGTTAAAGAAAAGGGATTAGGAGATCACTGCAATGCGGAAAAAGCTAGTAAAAAGATGAAATTAGTTCTGTCACTATTCAGATATGAGTACACAATTCTTTTGTGTTTAAACATGCCACAGAAAAATGCCACAGAAAAATAGTATGGTGACTAGAACATTCTCAATTTTAAACTAATAATAATTCACAATTATCTGCCTGACTATTACTTAAAAAAATAATCAATTGGCATTTCATTTAATTTCTAGGAGATTTGTTTAAAACTTCTGGTTTAAAAAGATAATCAAAGAGTAGTGGGAAACTCCTTTAGGACTCTTTGATCTTTCTCAGGTTTTTTTTGGTCTGAGTTTTCTGTGTTTTGAAGACTGTATTTCATCAAGGGAAACACCATCATTTAGTGGTTAGTTTCTTTTATGGCTATGAGAAAATCACCTTTGCCTGTTATTATACAGAAATGATAAGACTTATGCTTTTCCAGAACTCTGATAATTCTTCAAGCTGTGACAGTAAATCTTATCACTACCCATGTGGGCTTGAGGTTGTTGAATTTGTATTTCAGCAACCTTTGGAGGACCCCCCATTTTCCTAGATTAAATAAGAGGGAAAGATGCTTAGGCTGTTCTTGGCATTTCTTCTTTTGGCTGGTAGTTTGCCTCTACTGTGAAAACACATAATCTAAGCTACAGCAGTTCCAATCTTGCAGTCCAGTCTTCTCAACTGTCCAGCATATAATACTTCTGTCTTCTTGATAGCTTTATTTCTTCTTCTGAAGATGTAGACAATTTAGGGACTTGGAAAAAAAAGTTTAAAAGCACAATTCATTTTTAACAGGCCATCAGTACCTAAAAAACACAAGGGTAAAAGTCATGAAGTAAATAAGGCTCAATTATGTAAGGTCTAAATGCCTTTAAGAGAGCAGCACCTTTGGTGCTCCTATGCATATTAGTTTACCGCATTTACCAAATAACAATAGATTTTTTTATACAGAGACCAAATGGACACTTATGCATCACTGCTTTTCTCAAAAGATAAAAAAGCCTATATATATATAGTATAATATAATATACTTCTCCATAAAGGGGAAGAGTAACAGACTTGTGCATCTGTTCAACTTGCTATTGTTGAATAATTTCAAAGCCCCAGCTTTCTCCTGGTTCTTTAGCCTAAAACCAAGCTTAGGTCAGGCTTCAAATAGCAGCTGCAAGTAGAGGATTGTCCTTATTAAAGAAAGGCAGAACACTAGGCTAATCAGTCCTGACACTATTAGAACATTTGAGAAGCAGTGTGCTCCAACACATCTCTTCCATTAGAGAATAAATTGTCTTGTTACTTGCTCTTATTTTTTTCATCCCTGTTATATATTTAGACCTAATAAATTCAATCATTTAAAACCAGTCTCTATATTACTCACAAACCAAAGGGCTTTCCTCTGCTTGTCAGAGATTACACTTTGATAGAAAAACCAAAATGATTAGCTGATGCCAACAGAGGTCTGGCAAAATGTAACTCTTTTCCTTTTATACTGAAGTCATGTTGATTTTTTGCAATTCAAATATGGTAGTAAGCATAAAACTTGATTAAAGAAAAACAAATTTGAATTAGCAGTTCTTTCTCTCAACCTTGTTTTATATACAGTACCTTGAGATATGAAATCATGAAACTGAGATGTTGCAACTAGTCTTCGCCCTCAAGCCCTGCTGGTCACCTCTACCCTCATATTTTCCTTTTGATTGGCTGACAACCAAGCCACTATTTTCTCATTATTGCCTATATCCATATTTCTGGCTTGAGTTTTTGTTGTTGTTTTGGTAACTCACATATTTTTTTTAAAAATGGATTATTTTAGGGATGAAGAACTCATAGTATCAAATATCAGTTGATATTTGGTAGGTAGTTGAAAAATTTATGAAGCAAATCCTGCTATCAATTTCCAGAACTTGTGTATTCTGCTATAGAAAGGGAATAGTATGTTTGTCTTTGCACTCTACTCTAGAAATTGATGAGAAAATGAAACATGGATATAGTACAGATTTCATTCTGGGACAGTCTGGAGTTTGCAGAATGTATTATATTACTAAGTATAACTGGTATATAATTTAGTATAAATTCCGCTTAGAAGGATCTTCTGGAAAGGGCAGAACATTTATTTTAGCAGTTGGAATCCAACAGCTCAATTGGAATTCCCTCCTCTCATGCTAGTTGTATTGTTATTAGTGCTATTAGTCCCAAAGATGCTTTTTTGAGAGTCAACTGGACTTTCTAGGGGGTTTTTTTGAAGACATTTTGTTTCTCATTCAAGAAGCTTCTTCAATTCAGACTGAAGGTGGGGTGGTGAATGGAAGGATTTATACTCCTTGCAGACAGCTGATCATTTACATTCTTTTAGCAAGTCGTTGAGGCCAGCTGGAGGTTTATCTGCATTGTCAGGGTCACCTGAACAGTGCAAATAGATGTGGAGCTTTCTTGGAACTGTTGAAAGGACAGTGTTGTAGACTGAAGATGGATGATGTCATATTCCTCCCCTCTGTTAAGAGAGGGATGTTCAATTTTGATGGCCTCTTTAATCCCTCTTTCAAACCAGTGGTCCTCTCTGTCCAAAATGTGGATTTGGATGCTTCTTGAATGAGAAGCAAAATGTATTCAAAGAAAAACCAGAAAATCTAGTTGCCTCTTGAAAAAGCACCTTTGGGACAAGACCTGGATGACTGAGAATCTCCATAGACATAGTAGTAATATTACTACTATTATAAAATTACTAATTATTGCCTAAGAAATACTATTTTTAAAGATTCACAATTTACCTATAATTTGGAATTATACAATACACTGTATTACCTGAGAAATGTATTCATGCATACCTAGCCATTAGCATAGCAATAGCATTTAGACTTATATACCACATCACAGTGCTTTGCAGCCCTCTCTAAGCAGTTTACAGAGTCAACATATTGCCCCCAATAATCTGGGTGCTCATTTTACCGATCTCGGAAGGCTGGAAGGCTGAGTCAACCTTGAGCCTGGGAGATTCGAACTGCCAAATTGTAGGCAGACAGCAGTCAGCAGAAGTAGCCTGCAGTACTGCATTCTAACCACTGCGCCACCCCGGCTCATTAGTATATTTAAGTACAAGGAAAATACAAAATAAACTCAAATTATATGGGCCAATCCCTACTCTCTTCTCTATAGTATAAATTGACTTTATCAGCCACATTAATAAACAATAGTATTCCTTCTTACAGGGTGACCTCCAGAGGACAAATATCCAATTGGACTTTGGAGATGGTACTGCTGTATCCTATGCTAATTTCAGTCCTATAGAAGATGGTATCCGGCATGTTTATAAGAGCACTGGAATATTCCATGTGACAGCTTATGCGGAAAACAACTTGGGTTCTGATTTGGCAGCACTTTTCCTGCATGTGGTTTGTAAGTAGATGGACTCTGAAAAGTGTCTTGGTTTGATTAAATGCAGAGCTCATAGCTCTGGAAGACTTGCCTCTTAAATCCAATTTCTATAATCTGATTTCTTTACCATCTTAGCTCATTCACCTCTATATTTTTAAACATTGTAAAAGTTCATATATTTCCTATTAATAGGGTACTACTTGGGCCTACCAGTACAAATGTTAATAGATTCTACTCCCAATAAGACAATTGCAGGAGCATGATAGATTTTCATATTGTTTTTCCGATTAGCTCCACATTTTGCTTGAATTCAAATAACATACAATGTAAAGGAAAAAGTTGCAATTATATACCATATTTAATGAAAAATTAACAATATTATAATTATTTTATAAATTTAAATTACTATTTATTATAACAATAGAAGAATAGTAGAATATCCTAAAAATAGTTTAAGAATATTTTTGTCATAATTATCTAACTGGATCTCAGTTTTAGACATCTTTGTCATATTCAAGAGAAACGTAAGTTTGATGTAAAAGTACAAAAGAATAGCAATTTTGATGGTGTGCTCTCAAAATGGCTATTCTTTTGTACTTTTAGAAGAAAACATGAGTAATTACCATATTTACCTGAGATGGAAAACATTCATATTTCAATGGGAGAATTATTTCTTTAGTACAAAAACAATGACCAATATTTTGTCATATGAAAAATATCTGTATGGAAATTCAGCTATTGGATTGTGTCATCTTGCAACTTTATGTACTGCATGTACTTTTTAGGTGCACATGGTGACATTTTGTACTTTTTATAATACACTTGTACATTGATTAGAATTCTTATAGTTTGATAAATACAGAAGTGGGTGTTAGTTTGGCACAATTGTGGAATTTGGTGCCCTGAATATGTCATAATGTTCTTTTTAGATTTGTAAACATACAGAGTTAATGTGAAGTGCAGTACTTCAGTAAATCATGCTGATCTGTTAACCTTGGAAACAATGTTGATGGAGGCTGTTATTCTATATTATACACTGCCTGTATAATAAGTCTTATTGAACTCAGTGAGTCTTTCAGGCATATAATAGCTTGCCTTTCTTAGGGACTGATGAGTATTGTAATATGATTGAAATATTTGAAGATAGTGAACCATACATAAAAAATACTGCAATAATATTCAATAGCCTGTTGCTCTATGCATGAAAATATAAAATATAGCAAAGATAGCCTAGCCTAGTCTAGCCTAAAATATAGCAAAGATAGCTTAGCCTAGCCTAGCCTAGCCTAGCATAGCATAGCCTAGCATAGCATAGGGCAAATTTACTTTATGTATAATCAAGAACCTTAGAGGAGATGGGCTAAAAAGAGACAAAATAGCTTTATTTGTAAATAGATTTCACAAACTGCTTTATCAGTGGATCCAGTGTTAACCTTTTTTAGTTAGATTTCATTTAATTTTGCAATCTAAGATAATTATCATTACACCAGTTTCTTGGGAAAGACAAAAAATGGAAGGACAAAAGATACCAAATTGCCAAATCCAGTTTAAATGTCTGGATGACTGTGTGACCAACCATAATATAATACATTTATATTCTGCATCACTGCCAGAAATTCTGAGTTCTTTATAAATTGTTGAAAACATTTCAGACAAGAAAAGAACACAAAGCAAAAAAGAAATAAAAGTAGTAGAAAAGGTGTGCTTCCAGGGCCCAATAGATGGCATTGATCAATTGATGGAACCTGGGATACACCAGTTCTACTAGATTGGAAAATAGATTGACTCCAGCTTCTTTGTGGCAAGCCCTTAGTTATTGGAACACTGCCATCAGGAGTAGGGGTGACATGATAGCAGTCCTCCAATATCCAAGGGGCTGCCACAAAGAAGGGGATGGTGGTGTCAATCTATTCTCCAATTCACCTGAAGGCAGGACAAGAAGCAATGGACAGAAACTAATCAAGGAGAGAACCAACCTAGAACTAAGGAGAAATTTCCTTACAGAACAATTAATCAGTAGTACAACTTTCCTCCAGAAGTTGTGGGTACTCCAACACTGGAAGTTTTAAAGAAGAGCTTCAACCATTTGTCTGAAATGTTTATAGGATTTCCTGCTTGAGCAGGGGGTTGGACTAGAAGAATTCCAAGGTCCTTTCCAACTCTGTTATTCTGTTGTAGATCAGATTAACCAGGTTGATATTCTGGGAGATAGAAAGTCTAACAGATAACTGTGCAATATAGGACATACAGTATAGTAACAACCCAAGTCTTGAATTGAACTCAGAAGAAAATTGGCAACCAGTGTAGCTCATAAAGCAGAGGTGTTACAAGGGCATATGGAGGCATGCTTGTCAGTGCCATGCCATTGTTTTCTAGACCAGCTAAATCATCCAGATGGTCTTCCAAAAGTTTTTTTTTAATCTGCAGTTTATTTTCTCTGCTTATAGAAGCAGTTTTTATCAACAAATTGAACTTTAATCAATCTAATTAATTTCGTAATCCCTGTAAAATCATGGATTTTCATGCTCCAAGATTCGTATTTTTATAGGGATTCTCAGCAAAACAATTTTTTAATCCTTCCAGTCAGTTTCTAAGCAGGTTCATGATCCATATCATGCATGCTTAGACACAGGAAAAATTGTACTTCTGAAAGAACAAAGATCAAGAGGCGTTAAGAGCAAGCCAACAAACAATAAAATGTGAGTCCCCTTCTATCTGTTGCCTGTTTCCATCCAGACCTAATCTCATTTGTTTAATCTCTGAGCTCTTCACCAAAACAGCAATTAATCCTCTACAACTGTTGATATATTAAAGTCTTGTCCTGAAGAAACAACCTATTATATACCTATTATTGGGTAACTTGTTTTGCAATATCTTATAGAGAGATTTATAAATGTGATGCTCTTGAGCTGATTTTCATTTTTCTTTTTATTGTGATTTTCTTTTTTAGAAAGTGAAACCTATTGCTACCATATTTGATTCTGCGATTGTTTTTTTAAGAAACAGGACACATTTATCTTTTTTTAAGAAACAGGATGCAGTTATCTTTAGAGAAACAGCAGCCCTCACAATCCTTAAATTGTGTATGACTGTCCTTTCTTCAACTTTTTAGTATTCTCTGATGTCTATGGTGCTCTTGAAAACACTCTGTTTGCTTGTCACAATCAGTGGTCAAAGTTCCATCATGTTATTCTAATTATTGTGCATGCAAATATATGAATGCATATTTGTGTGCATATTTATTTATTACACTGGCAAGAGATATTTGATTTTCCACTAATTATTTCTTACTTTCATACTATAGTTTTCTTTTCCATATACATATGTGCCTTATTGATTTCTGTCTCTTCCTCCTCCTCTTTTGTGTCTTTTCCCTTCTCCTCCCTTCTTTTTTAAAGAATAATTCAAAAAATCCCTCCTAAATGCAAAATCTTCCTTATATTTGAATTGACCTGGACAAAAGCTATGATGACTAATTGCAAGGTCTCACCTGCTCACAATTAGAGCATTTAATCTAACTGGCGCACCCAAACAACTGCAAGAACCTATCAGTTATTCCAAACATGCCTGATGTACAACAGGGACAAATGAAAATTCACTTCAGCATGTGAATGTTAATGGAAAACCTAAAGGAGGAAAACCAGATGGATAGACAGATTATATTGCAGTTAAAACTTCACTCTTTTCCAACTGTTTTTATCCCTTTTCTGTCTCCTTTTGTCCCCTTATTGGTGACAAAGTAAATGACTAATTTCTTCATATGAAAGCTTAAATAGCCATCTGCTGCATTGCACTGGGGGCACCGGACCAAATTGCTTACCAACAAGTCATGCATTTTTCTCTGCCAATATATTTTTATTTTAAGAATATTTGTGGTGGAATTTAGTCCAGATTCCCAAGAGAGAAGGGCTGAATTCCATCACAATATCTGAATTATTTTCTCCAACAACAGAATTTTATGACAATGTAAATGAATTTTGATACTCTGACACAGTGCCCCCAATCCCCAGCCCAAACTTGCTCCAGAAGCATACCATGGTTACAGTGGTGAAATCCTCCCTGTTCTGTCTGGCTCGCGCATGCGGGTAGCGGCAGCGGCACGTGATTTGGTGAACTGGTAGCAGCGGCAGTGCAAGGCTCTGCCCACCTGCCCAGATGTCATTACTTCCTGGTTTTTAACCCCCTGCGTATGCGCAAAGCCTTCTGCACATGTGCAGAGGGTCAAAAATTGGACATGATGGTGGTGCACGTACGAAGTGAACACATACATGCAGAATACGCACTTCCGAACTGGTAGAAATGTTAAATAGATTTTAACCCTGCATGGTTGGTAGTATTGAAAGATACTTATAGAAAAAAGTGCTATCAGGTCTACTAACCCCATTCAGATCATAAAAAATTATGATCCACTACTGGGATTAAAGTTACCACATAGACAATATAGATATAGATATATACAAATATTTACCTATATACATAAATCAATATAAATACATGTATGTATGTACCATTACCTACTCAGGTATTCCTCAACCTATATCTGTGCATTGGTTTTTATCTTTTGAATGACCATATCACTTATCATGTTAAATAAAGTTCACTATTACTTTCACCATATTTCTCTTGCTTATTACCATTGTTTTGAAGTATAGTTCTGTTTTCTGACTTATTAATAATTCTGTCCATTTAGTTTTGGCATCTGCAAATGACCTAGTTGTGTAGTCGCTTGAGAAGCAATACAATCCAACTCACTGTTACCTATGGTGTTTTGTTAAGAAAAATATCATGGGATATTTACATTTCATTTCAGTTTTGTTGAAATGATGAAATATGGCATTTAAAATTTTCCAGTAATTTGTAGAAGGAAATTAGCAGATCAAATCTGCTAAAATATATTCCAGAAAAATCCATGCTGATTTTACCATTAAACCACCTATCTGGGTTTTTTTTTTAAGCCCTTAAAAACTCCGTTTATGAAGTGTTCTACAATATATCAGGAGGAGCCATCTGTACTTTTCTGGATCTTCTTTTCTTTCTCCTTGATGCTGCCGTCAGGGTTGATTTCCCAGAGCTTCACGGTGTTGTCGAAGCCGGCGGAGGCGAGCAGTTTGCCATCGGGCGACACCGACACGGGCGTCTGCAGATTCTCGCTGGTCGTCAGACGCTCCTCTTGATCGCTTCCGTTTGCCGCTTTCCAGAACAGGTTTCGCGACCCTTCTCGAGTTCCGCGGTACACGACGCGCGCGCCGTCCGGCATCCACGCCGGAGCCTGGCTGCTCACGCCTGCTGCCGTCAGCGGGGTCAAGGTGGCGCGCTCGAAGTTGTACGTCCACACGCGCTCGGTCGATTC
>JANHFK010002148.1:0-10598 GCA_036250565.1 Sibynophis collaris | reverse complement strand
GATTTCACCTGTTTTTCCAGGGTTAATTTGTATTTCAGCCATTCTCCAAAAATTGGGGGGGGGGGAATCTGCTTTTGAGGTAGTTGTTCTTGCTAGTGGGTATTTCAAACTTCAGACTAATTTATAGCTGTTTACATTGATCACAGTTTGGTACAATCACAATGCAATAGCATTCATTGCAATCGCCTTCCTCAGCTTGCTTTTCTTCAGACGTGACATCTTTGTTATTTTTAAATAGTTAGCACTGTATATTGTTTTATAGTTATATAGTGCCAAGAAGAAAAGGGGGCTGTTACCTGTTTCTTTTGCTTAATTTTATTTTTCTTTTAACCCCCTTCCGATACGAATAGAAAAGGTCTCTGATATGTATTATTATCCTTCTACAGGTCCAGTGGAACGTGTCCACCTGAGTGTCCCTTTTGTGGCCATCAGAAATAAGGAAGTCAATCTCACAGCTGTAGTTTGGCCAAATCAGTCAGGCACTCTCACTTACTTCTGGTGGTTTGGCAACAATAGCAAGGTTTGTTCCATTTTTAGAAATATATTTATTTTCTCTGACAGGATTAACTATTGATTCATCTTGATTCTGAAAAGAGAATGCCACCTGGAACTGCAATAAAGCAGTATAATTTTCTATTACTGTCAAAACAGCTTCTTCGTTTTCCAAACTTTATTTCCTTTCTTTTCTCCCCCCTCCCCCTTTTATCCTATCTCGTGCGGCTGTTTGCAGGAGTCTTTGCAATGTGCAGTTGTCTGTTATTGGAACATTATGTTTAGAAGCTATTATTACTACTAGAATTCAAAATTATACCCCATTGTATATAGTGGATAATTCTGGGTTTCTGCTCAGCATTTAAAAATGGCTGGTGATCAACTAAACAGTGTTTCTAACAAGAGGGCTAGCTTGTGCATAGAATTTTAGAATCTGACTCATATTTTAAAGCCATTGGGAATCAAATCACTTTTGGTCTCTGAATTCAAGCTAAACAACTCTGAACAACTCTGCACTTGTCTGCCCATGCTGTGTGTTCTTGTCTTTGGACACATGTCAGAGGTCTACATGAATGCTCAATGACACTTACTAGTTACATATACAATTATCAGCTAGTGTATTTTTGAAGCTAAATTTGAAAAAAATAATAATGGTTTTGATGATTGCTGAATCTGATACTCTTTGTAGATGATAAATGTATATTTCAGTAAGATTGTTAAACAAATCCAATATATTTTTGGCTTGTTTTAAGCACATGAATATACAGTTGTTTCAAGCTGCTCACTGAAATTTTTTGGAACCCTGAAATGTATACTAGACACAAGCTCCTATAAAATTATTTGCCATTCACCAATCTTCCCATCCAATGAAATACATATTTTAAATTCAGACCCTTGCCTGAAAATACACTTGAGTCCAAGAAAACTTCCTGAAATCTACTAAAATATGGAAGAGTATATGTTCAGGGAATTAATGGAAAAGAAGGATTTCCTTGGTAGACTAAAACTGGAAAATTTAAAGAATCATGCCAGTAATACCTAGTGATAAATACTATTGGATCTTCTTCACAGCAAGCCAGTTCACTAATTCTTCTGGGTCAATATTATCTGCAGTAACTGGCAACAATTCCTAGGAAATGAGAGAAATATTTCCTGGCTATACCTGGAGATGTTAGGTATTAGATCTATGAATCTAACATAGCAAAATGTATGTTGTGTAATTAAGTAAAGCCTCTTTTTAAAATTATACTATAAAACTTGGAAGAATGCTAATTGCCTGGTTTTCCTATAGGAGACTAATTATTTAAAAAATCATAGCCATTGCAATATTTAAAAGAGCCACTCTGCCAGAATCATATTCTAAAATATCCTTTAAAAAATTCAAACACCTGAAGGCTGAAAAATATTTCCAGTACTATTTATAGTTCTTTGGTTTGTTTTACTGGAGCTTCAGAAAGAAATGTAGAAACAAATGGATTTGTTATTTTCTGTTTACACCTGTTTTCAGTTTCTGAATTAATAATGGCCAGTCACACATTTACATCACTCATGCATAATTGTTCAATTCAAATGCTAAGCTGGACTTCCAGAAGAAGCCAATTTGGCCAGTCTCATTTTATTATTTTTATCAGATCTCCAGGGACTTTTTCTATCATTGTCTTTGCCTCATCCAACTTATCTGTTACTTTGAAAACCATGCTATATTGTGAAAACTATGTCTAGTTAGTACCTTGTTGTTTTTGGTTTGAAACCATCATTGTCATTATAGATAGGAATTCTGGTTGTCCCAAATATTCTTTCTTTCCCATAGACATTTAATGAGTGTTATTTTCTCAGACATTGTCACCTATTTACACATTAAGTAATTTTAATTACACCAGTACCCATTTTTGACATATGGCAACAATTTTGTACAAATACATTTAACCTTCAAGTGTTAATGCTGGCTCAGAGTATGCTATTTCTTGCCTTTTTATAGCGTTTTCAGAATCTTTTCAGTTTTGGTGGCCCCTAAAATTTGGTACCCTTAAGCCAGTGCCATCTGGGCCTTAGCCAAAAACCTACCCTGTATCTATCACTTTCTTCAATGGGCATAGGAGTTTTTTCACTTTATTTTAAACATAAATTTGTATGGACAAATTGGTGTATAAATATATCAGGCAAAGGGAAACAGAAAGTCAAACCTATTTTTATTTATTTTTTAGTTCCAAATGGATATTTTTTAAGCATTATTGTTTCAGTGTCTGGGAAACAAAGTTTGCAACTGCAATTTAAATTTTATCTATGCATCAACAATAAACATCAAATTGTGAATCCAAAATATCACCAAAATAGGGGACAATGTAAAGCTGGAAGAATATTTGGTTTTGCAAACTGATGATAATCATAGGATGATAGAACTAAACACTAAATAGGGCTGCCATATAGCCAGCCTGTTTCATAATTTCCCACTGATAAAAATCCATTTATTCACAACATGGATTTAAAACAGCTGCAGAAGAACTGCTGTTCTCCCTGGGCTTTTGTGCTTTGTTGACTCTTCAGGGGTCCACTAGTTGTTATCACTCTCTGACTTCTATTTATGCACTCTCTACAAGCAAATTACTTTAGGGACTATTGTCTCGAGTGCCAGGAGCTCATGAGATTTGGAGAAGGATCTTAAAGTTCTTTATATGAACTCCAATAATCTGCAGAAAAATACTATTAGTAAAAAGAAGGAACCCACTTTATGTAAATATCCTTGTTTAAAACAAAATGCAAAATAGTTTTTGCACATTGTATGAGCACATTGGAAATTCTGATTGCAGGGCTGAAGATCTTTGTCTGCAAACAGATTGCAAACCAGCAATGCAATTAACCAAATACAAACAACTTTGTGAATTTTAAACTTTGTAGTTTCTTTGTATTATAAAAAATCATGCTGATAAAAAAATGTAAGTCATTGGAAGCAATGCCAGTCTACTGAGTTTGTTTTGCCATCCAGACTGGCAAAATATTATATTTTTGCTTTACATACAAATGTTAAGGTTGCAGACAAATAATCTCTCATTTCACCAGCCACTTTTCTGTTTTCAAAGAATATGGGATGCATTTCATCAAGTTCTTCCTTTAAGGTGCAGTGGCTCAGCAGTTATAACACTGAGTATGTTGGCTGGAAAGTCAACAATCCAGGTTCAAGAACCCGAGTGCCATATGACAGGGTGACTTCTTGTCCTTGCCAATTCTTCCTTATCTTGCCACTTTCTAACTGAAAACACTGTATTGTTCAACCTTCTTTGGATTAGTGTAGTTCAGTCAGTTTCTGATTCAACTAAAGCCATGAAATGACTGGTGCAAACAAGATTTTAGTCTCTGTTTAGCTTCATTGAACCATCCTATATTAAAAGTATCTGTGTAATTATACAGTACAATTTCAGACAATGATTTTATTTACTCATTCATTTATTTAAATAGGGTTATTGTAGTGAAGTGCTAGTCCACTGTTTCAGCAATATACCAAAAGGCTAATTTGCTTGGAATAGCATCACCTCAGTTTAATAAATGAATCTGGATATCTAATAGGCTTTGAACAAATGAACCTTAAACTCCTTGATTTAATTTAGAGCTAGTTTCCAGACCTCAGTGCTGGAATTAAATTGAAGGAACTACCAGAATGTTAAATTTCTATGATGAAGGTGAAATCAGCCATGATAATGGAACAACTACCAAGAAGGTAGATTTTTTTCAAAAGAAAACTGGCAAGGCAAGTTCTATTTCAGGAATTCTGAGGTTATAAGCGAAGAAGCATGAGAAAAGTTTACCTGGAGGAAATAATTCCTAAATAATCACAGGCAAGGGCATCTTACAGGAGAGGGAAAAAAATTGAGATGGCAGCTATCAAGCCCCATTCCTATGTTACATGTGGTACACCTAAAGGGATAAGAGTTCAACTGCATGGGCATCACTTCAACTCAGCTTCCTGAGCCCCTCCTCCACAGACACCTCTGTCACAGTTCTATATAGTATTTATCATATACAGTATATATGACACACACACAAAAGGAGAAATGTTGATAATGAGCACTTTTGGGGGGAAACATGCAAGACCTGCCCCTATCAGTGAACTTCCGTGGGCATTCCCTAAATGTGTATCACTCTGTCAGGAATCCGTCTTCAAAGAGCAGTAGGAGACTTACAATATAGCAAGTTTAGATGGGAAGGGCATGTAAAGAGATTGCAATGGGTGACCATTGCAGTTGTACAAATAACCTTATGGAAATCTCACAGTTCACAGCATCCTTCACACTGCTTTGAAGAATAATTGGTAATCACCCTGCAATTGTACAATCATTACTGCTAGTGAACAATTGCTGTATTTTTTTCCAGGGGGAAGATCTCATATTGCCTTGACAATGGGTTTACTTGGAATGAAAAGAAAAAGATAGAACATTTCTTTAGCTGGTTCATTCTGAAAGATTGTATCCCGGCCAGATTAGCTTTCTACAGATGCCAATTTCTGTAGAAATGGATTCAGTTATCAATCACCACTGATTTGTTCTATTATAAAAGCAATGTGATGTAGAAGATTGCTTAAGCTGGTTTTAGCTATCTTAGATACTGGGCTCATTTGTACCCCTTTCCCATCAAAAATACAGATTTAATAATATACTTACATCCACATTTGTACTCGTGATTTTTGTCTCACAATTCTGAAATGTGGGGGCAATAAGCTAATGAAATGACTGTGAATAAATTAATGAATTTTTGTTGTATGTCACTTTTACAGCCATTCATCACCTTGGATAGCAGCATCTCTTATATCTTTACCAGTGAGGGACTGAATACTATCACAGTGCAAGTCTCAGCTGGCAACATCCTTATCCAGGACACCAGAAACATTGCTGTGCATGGTTAGTTGACAAAAGGCAATTGAAGAGGTTTACATACCTGCTTTCCTCAAATCTAAGTTTTGAAATGTAAGATCTGACAAAGAGGTCTATACTATACTTTCAAGGTTGAATTAAAACATATTTGGTACTAAATTGTTTAAGGAAAGAGATACAAGAAAGAAGGAAAGACGTAGCACACAGACTCAATACATCTTTCAGAAATACTTCAAAACAAATTATTTTAAAGATTAGATAGCATAGTATTATAGTAAGATCATAGTCCTAGCCATGCATCTATCCTGCTTTATTGGGGGGGGGGGGAGTTATTGAAGCACATTCTGTAAAACAGAGGTATTTGCAGAATGGATCAAGGGAAGGTAGATGACCAAAGCAGCCACTGTAATGCAAGTTATGCCCCTTTTATATGTATGTTGTGATATCAGAAATATGAAGGAAAGTGGTAGAGTTTGTATCACAATGTGATACTATTTTTGTGACTTGGGCAGTAACACCACCCTCTACATATATTTCTGAATCTATCATATGTGTTGCATTATGTGGAGCACATGGGTCTTTTTGAATGGAGGTGCAATCACAATGTATCATCATAAAAGGACACTAATGCTTTTGATGGCTTTTAGAAATAAAAATTATACATTACACTACACTACCTTTAGAATATGGCAATCCCAAATTACTTGATAATGTTCAGGGCATAAATCAAGTTAGGCATATATAAGGAGTTAATAGTATGGAAAAATTGCACTTAAAAATATTTTTCATTCCAATAGAAATTTTGGATCAAATGTTCATGCTGTGCTGTTTTATAAAAGATTCACTTTTGAAGGTTGGAATATATAAACTGAGCTGGAACTAAGCTGGAATATACATGAACACACACACACATTTGTACAAATGTACGCACACATATAAGTATATTTATGCATATACATATACATACAGATAATACATACTCATTTTGCGATCATTTTTCATCAGCTTGAAAGATTTTTAAAAGTTTCTTTGAAAAGAAAAAAAGACTTACATGAGTGAAGGACAGTGTTATGGCACTTACCTTAATTACAAGGTTGCTGATGAATAGAGATAAGTGTTCTGTATTTCATTGTCCATTTTTTCAGTGTTCTGTAAACTTTTAAACTTTGGAATTTTATTAAATTCCAAAAGAAGACATTCTGCAGACAGTCCATGGATATTTTTTTTTAGATTCAGAAGTTAGGAAGGATGCAGAATGATGGAAAGACTTATAGAAAATAGTAGTAGCACTAACACAGCATCTTCTGACATTTCTGAACAATAAAGAAAACTCAGAGATGCAACCGAAATAAATGATAAAGAATCCTCTTAGGAGGTATAGAAACTGAGTACTCCTTTGCTGGGGAAGAACACTTTTAGGAAATTGTTTATCAGTGGGAAAGCTTTGAGAACCAGTTTGGCACAATGGTTAAAGCACCAGGCTAGAAAACAGAGGACCATGAGTTCTACTTCTACCTTAGGCATGAAGTCAACTTGGTGGCCTTGGGCCAGTCATGCATGCACATGCACATGCAGACACACAAAGGAGTTTTTTTACATTATATTCCTGGTATCAAGTAAACTTGGACTTGAAGTGATACATGCAGAGAATATTCTGATGACTAAGTGTAAAGTTTGGTGTAAGGATTCTTTTCACATTTCTTCAATATTATTCAATATTCTGAATAAATGTGTCAATTTACTTTTTAGTGAATTGGATATTGTTGGCATGGATAGCTAAAATAATATGCACTGCATTATATTGCATGTATTTCTGTTTATGTGTGCCAGCCTAATATGATCAAACTTTTTTCTTTCTGCAGTGAAACACAATTCATTTCTATATGCATTTAGTTACTTTTTGTTCCCACCCCATCAGCACTTAGAACTGATATATACAGGGCATGCCATATCTGAGCAATTTAAGGGGTTTGCCCTATCTCACAGACTAAGTACATTTGGAACACATCTTTGAAAGAAATTAAATTTCATTTCTATTCCATGATTAACATTACTTATTTAAATATATTTAAACTGATTTATTCACCAGCTATTTATGTAATCGTTTTCTTTGTTTGTCCTGTTAAAACATTTAATTTGGTGATAAGTCTTTGGGGCCTGTACTCAAAGTTTGGAGTACTTGGAGATCCCAGTCTTGGGTTTTGCTTCTCTGAACTAAGTCATTAGAATCAGGCCAGGCCACAGAATCTCTGCTTCTAAAGTCCAAATTAGGTTAACATGAAAACATAAAAACATCTTCAAAAATGAAGAAAGACAGTGAAATATTGGAGAAAAATAGGAGATGATGAGGAAGAGCAGAACTATCAGCAAAAATGAAGAATAAAGCAAACAAATAAGGCAAGAAGCTTACTAAAAGCCAAAGAAACCTTTTGTCAGAGAAATGGCCCATTTATGAGACATAAAACTTGCCTACCACTTAAATTAGCCTTGCTCTACTGCAAAGATTTAATTTGGGAGTGATTTCTTCATGTGTCATGAACTGCTATACCCTGATTTGTCTGTCACTACCTTAATCTGATTTGTTCTGCATTATGTAGTCATGGCAGCACATAAGGCTAACAAACAAGTATCTCTTTGCTTTTGGAAAACAGATTACTACTACTAAGGATGTGCTCAGTGGAGCACAAAGCATGTCAAATACAATAGAAGAAAACACTAGTTTATGGAACTGCTGCTCATTTTACTCTTGGTCCTGTTTAATTGCGGAACAATATTGATGAAACCAAAACAGTTTAGAATGCTAGGCAAGAGACAAATGTCACACAAAGGATTTATACTATTTATATCATTATCTGATTAACTTCCTGCTTTCTATTTCAACCTTTCTTTTAGTTTCTTAGCAAAATTTTTAAAAAAATCTTCTGTCAATTTATGTCTGTTGTTTATGTTTTAGATTTGTTTTCCTTTTTCTCTCTTTTTCAATTGACTCCCTCTCAGAATCCTCCTGGGATATGCAGTCCTATGTTCAAGGTATCCCAAAGCTTTTGTTTCCATACCAGTGCCTCACAAAACAGCCTGAAACCATCTTACATTGCATTCACTTATGCTTCTATTAAAATGCAGAAAACCCACAAGGATGATCATGATCCAGTTTCCACTCCATGGAATTGATTAGAGAGACCAAACAATATCATCTGAGCATTATAGGAAAATATGCAAGGGAAGGTCAGCTAAACAACTTACTACTATCCTAGTTTTCCTGACCACTTTCCTCTATTGGATTAAAAATCCTATGAGTTTTGAAAATGAGATGGTAGCATGCTGACAATTTAGACAAGTAGTACTTTTGCAACAGTGGTCATTTTTGCCTATAGTTGTGACAGTTGGATTGGATGATCAGAAATAAATTCTAGTCCATGCATACAAGAGAATATAAATTGTAGGAACAGCAGGGGTGGGAAGAGCAGTAATGACTTCACCCCAGAACCTGGGACCTGAAATGAGCTGAGAGCCTATCAATAGAAAAATGAATCATCAATTTGGAAAATTGCATCAAGGAAATGAAACAGGAAAAGAGCTAGAAACAAAGGAACCCAACTCCAAAGCACAACATTGTAAGATTAGTCAAATCCAGAGGTGAAGTCCAAGTGAAGTTCAAAGAACACTAATGTGAAAATGCCTGTATTTACTTATGAATATTATTCATCGCTACTTTTTTTGTATGGAATGTGTTTAAAATTCTTTTGTTTGAAAGGTTGTGATGTAAATGATTTTTATACTGAATAGAATCTTCTTCTCTATATATGGAGAACATATAGAGACACATAATTCACTGGAAACTTAAAGGGATATCAGATACATTTTTATTAAATACATAATAATTTATATTGTATAAATTATACAATATAAATTATATGTATTATGTGGATGCTTGACATACCGAAAACAACTTTCAGCACCAGAGAAAAATGGCAATTTTCTCTAGAGCAAGAATGATTTTGAGAATTCCACAGTACTTACACAGCACTCATATATGCATGTATGTTAAGTACATGTATAAATACACACAAATAAACATACAAAATATTTGATATGTTTTGCATTTCTGAGAATATATGGTTCTATAGGGTTTTTTTTAAGCTATATGTAGAACTTTGTTGTATGACTTTATAATGAATGCCTTTTAACAGTTTCAGTGTAAACAGCCATTATAGTTCATACTGGAATTTTAGTGTGACACTGTTTCTTTGCAGAATATTTTCAGTCTCAATTATTATCGTTCTCACCCAATTTGGATTATCACAATCCTGATATCCCAGAGTGGAGAGAAGACATTGGCCGAGTCATCAAAGCAGCTTTGGTGCATGTGAGTATCTAGGGAAATCTACCAAATAATAACCATAATTTTCTTAAAGTTTGAACAGTCTGTACAAGCACAATTCAGGAAAGGAGATTATAATTTTCAATTACACACCGCAACTTTGATAAAGCTAGGCTTATCATTCTGATACACACATGCAATTACCTAGATAAATATTGTATAGCACTTTTCAGTACCCAACAAACCCAGACTTGGTTTTTTAAAAAAGGATGTTTGTTTTGTTCTGTTTTTTAATTGTTTTCTTAGTACTAGAATGTTTTGCAGTCCTTGAAGTGTTATCTGTGCAACCTTTGATAATAATAAGATACAATCATTTTGTAGATAAAATATTAGGAGGGATTAATTATAACATACCATTTTTCCAGTGAATCCATGATTACTGAGTCTGTGCTTGTATGTTTGTTATTCAAGATGGATATATTATCTGTCTTCATGATCAATGCAGCTTAATTGACTCACAGAATGATGCTATCTTTATGTTCATTTTTATTCATTTCCATAATTATGTTCTATGTCTTCCACCTTAGCAAATATTATAGAAATACTGCAGTACAAGGTGTCTGTTTTTAATTCATCAGAGATAAATTCATTGGTTTTTAAAAAGTTTGAATCCTTTCATTATTTTTTGCAATTATTATGCAGGCTTTTAATAAACAAATAAATATTATATTGCACCTAATCTTCCACATGCCTTTTTAAAAATTTACTCTGTTCTTCTTCTACTTAAATAGATATACAATGAAATCCTTATTAAAAAGTTCAGTGTTGCAAAAAAGATAAAGAAAAGCATTCTCTGGCTTTTCCCAACAGAAAATAGAAGAGCTTTGAAAATTACTTTTTTTTCTTGCTACATTACAAAATAA
>JANHFK010002147.1:15009-26387 GCA_036250565.1 Sibynophis collaris | reverse complement strand
CAGATGGTTATCTAACATCTTCTTAAAAACGTCCAGTGTTGGAGCATTCGCAACTTCTGGAGGCAAGTTGTTCCACTAGTTAATTGTTCTATTAATAATAATAATTCTTGAAGGAAAAACCAAGAAAGTCCAGTTGCCTCTTGAAGAAGCACCTTTGGGACAAACATGACCTGGATGGCTGAGAATCTCCGTAGACATTCTGTAGGTGAAGATAGTTATTTAAAGAATTGTCACTTCTTTTGTTCAAAGAAATCTTTCTGCCACGAATGATGTCTTTTCAAAATGATATACGCAAACACACACAAACAAGCAACATATCAGATACGTTACCGGTCTTAAGGCATGAAATAATTGATGCTCTGCCCTGGAGCAAAATATCAGATGTCTCCTTGAATCATTCCCCTGTTTTCTCTTCTTCACGATTTGATTTGAAGCCTAATCCTTAAATTATTGCAAAGACTATAATTATATAGAGCAGAGCTATGCAAACGCAAATCCTTGAAATAGCAAGAAGTCAATAGTTAGTGGAGATGAAAGAAAGAAAAAAGAAAAGAAAAAAAAAAGAAAGAAAGGAAAAAAGAGAAAAAGAAAAGAAAAAGCATTAGCACTACTTACAGGAAGAAAACTAGAGATACATGGAATATATGAAAATTTGCTGGAATTAGAACTTCTATGAAAGATTACTTGGATTTTTTTTTTTTAAAAAGACACAAAACTATAAATATTTTTAATGTAGATTAACATTCTGTTCCTGAGAGATTGTATTTTATCGAAGCCAAACAAGATTTTACTAGAAAATTTCACTCATTCTCTCTCTCTCTCTCTCTCTTTGTAAGTGTGAATCCATGTGCATACAAAGACACAAACATATCCACAATCCGTTAATGCTACTACTGTTTTATTCCATTTGTGTTGTACAAGTTTGTGAGTTGGGTCAGGGGTGGGACAAGTGGATATTGTAGACAATTCAGTGTGTTAAGGGCTAGGGGTATTCCTGGAAGTGAATTCTAAGTGAAGAATGTAGTTGTGCAAAAACAAAAAAACAAAAAACAGTTCCAATGTAGGTGTCGGAATTGGGGGCGGGTTATTTTCGGAGGCTGTTGTGCAAAAACAAGAGGATTTTTCTACACAAGCCCTGCTGAAATGCACAGGAGTCTCTCAAGGACAACTTAATACACCCCTGTCATTTCAGTGGCACTTGTGTGTAAGGATTTCTTTTTCCTGATGGATTATCCTCTTTCTTTGGTGTGTCAGACCTTGGAACAGTGGTTGAATGTACTTGGTGTTGCTAACTGTTCCGGGCAAAGCAATGTTTTTACAGATAATTTTTTTTTAAAAAAAAGATTTATGTTTAAAATATACATAAATAATAATAGAGGGAAGTTTCATTGAAGAAAGTAGGCAGTTTTCTGGACAGGTTTGAGCCATTCTACTAATATTATTAAAAGACAAAAAATTATGCAAAAAGTTTAGCCTTTCTTCTATCGCGCAAAAAGAGCTAAGGGAAGGTTCGTAAGCAAAGGATAGCTAGGCATTCTCATACTTTGTAATAACTCACTTAAAACAAGTATTTCAAAGGGCTAATGAATGAATAAAACATGATCCTCTCGTGTTTACAGAGAAGTTGTGTTGTGTGTGTGTGGTAGATGTTTTTCAGCACATCTACAGGACGTTTTTTAGCAGGTCATTAGAAGCAAAAAGTTGAACTGGGAAGCAAAAGTTGAACTGGGAAGCAAGGTTTTTCTCTAAGGCTGGTGCCCTTCTCCACCTTCAGTTAATCACTCATCGTTCTTCTTCCAAAACAAATAACAACAGCAACAATAATGGCCAGGCTGTTTCCTAGGACAACAAATCACGCTTTCAGGTTCAATGCCTCTGCAATTTCTCCCATTGTCCCTAACTGAAATATCTAAAACGGGAAAAAGCGTGAAGGGAATTTGCAAGATGACCAATGAAAGGCCATGTGTTTGGACTTCCCCAAACACTATTCTGGAAAGGCGATAGAGCTATTGTGTACGTGTTGTGTAGCAATAGCTCTGGAAACCCTGTGTGCAAATTCTTCTAACTCAGTATGGATTCCTCTAACTCAGTGTGTTTCAACCTCAGCAACTTGTAGAAGTGTGGACTTCAACGCCACAAATTCTCATGTTGCCAAAGTGGGAGAATTCTGTTCTAACTCCATCTGTAATCTCACTCCCCTGGATTAAATCATGGCCTTGACCCAGGATCATCCCAGGATGAGAATAATCTGTCTCGTTTCCTGGGGAAGCTTCAGTGCTGTTGATTTTGAAATAATGACATTATCCTCCTCACATTTACAAGAGACGTGGAAGCCCATCTATCCCTTGTAAGCAGGGCAGATTGGAGAGGGGGGGAAATTAAAATTCTACAGGAAAATATTGTGCAGTTACATGCACGTTTCAATCAAAATGAATGTCAGTCTCTCCCTTTGAAAAATACCCTGATGTTAAATATAATATGAGGGATGTAGCCTCCAACATTTTGAAAAGCACTGTAAGCTGTAATGGGTAGTTTCCAGAATTTCTTATTGTACGTCGAAGAAGGGAGAGAAAGTGTACCTAGAAGTTTGGGGAAAATGCAGAGTGAAATGTTGGCTATGAGTCTCTTTAATTGTTGAGTTGAAAGCAAGTAGCAACATCCCAATTTCTCTTTAGGCCAAATGCTGTCTATTGCCGGTTAAAAATCTATGTGCAAATGCACCCAGTTAAAAAATACTCAACAAGGGCCAGACTATATAAATGGAAATAAATCTGAACCTACTCTAAAAAGAATCCAAAATCACATTATTTAGAATGTCAGATCCAAATTAGGACTGTCATGTCTTCATAACAATGGCAGTAGACGAATATGCCTCTTTTGTGCTATTTACCCTTATCCATTCAATTCTGTCGATCTCTAAGAGTTTATTGTGAAGGTATAAAGAAATAAGTTGTTACAGTGGTGGATTGGTGATATTCTCCTTCATTCTGAGGGAAAATGCTTGATCTTGGGATAAAGAACCAGCAATGAAAAATTATAGCTGTCCCTCCTCCCAAATGGCTTTTTACCCTGGCCTGATGATGTTTGAATCTCTTACAACGTTCGACCATCTAGCTTTGAAGGTCTGGCAAAATGTATGGAATTCTTGCAGAACAGAACGTGGCCTGGAATTCAAATTACTTCAGTCGATTGTTTGCACACTTGCTTTTCCTGTACACACGATGGTTCTTTTTTTAAAAACAAAAGGAAAAATAATGATAATATACTGTTTTTTTTAACAAGAATCCCTTAAAGGAAGGTGTTTGTAAATGTTTTATTTGTAGACATAAAAGGCTGTATTGTGTTGGAATTTTACAAGCCAAGTTTAAATTATAATATAGAAAATTATTTTTATATTATTTTCAAAATATGCTATGAAGCAATATTTTGCGCCTTTATTATTATAGAGTCGTTGTCAATTTAGTAAGTTGGTGTGGGAACTGTGGTAGTAATAACCTTGTGAAGGAAGCTTTGTAAGTGTTATGAAACAATCTGAATGCGTTTTGTCTGTGTTTGCCTACCGAAGGTTGCAATACAGAACGATTTTTATTGAAAAGCTTCACGTGGTGGTTTATATATCCTTCTTTCCCTCTGATCTGTTTAGAAGCCTCGTTTTCAAACTCTTTTAAGTTTAGGCGTTAAAAGCGACGGGCAATTCTGAACGTGGCTTTGGCAGGATGCAACACATGCAAATAGGACCTTTTCGTGATGAGAATTATCCATGAAACCTGTCCAAGGGGTTAACCTGTTCTCCAAAGTACCAGAAGGCAGGACAAGAAGCAATGGATGGAAATTGAACAAGGAGAGAAACAACCTAGAACTAAGGAAGAATGTCCTAATGGTGAGAACAATTAACCAGTGGAACAGCTTCCCTCCAGATGTTGTAGGTGCTCCAACATTGGACGTTTTTAAGACATGATTGGACAACAGTTTGTCCGGAATAGTCTAGGGTTTCCTGCTTGAGCAAGGGGTTGGACTAGAAGACCTCCAAGGTCCCCTCCAGTTCTATTATTCTGTTCTGTACTGTTGAACATATAGCAGGTCTGATGGAAGAATGACAGAATTGCTGTTTTCTCCAGGGTGGAGGTAGAGTTCCAGGATAACATCCACCTGATTTTTCCCATGGGTAAAAGTCATAATTGTGATTTCTGATGGACTGGAAGATACAGAACACCAAAATAACTTGCGACTGCCTCAAGGCTACTGTGTAGTGACTCAGTAGTGAATCACACTACCTGTACATCGAGTGACTGTGTCCTCAACATCCCTGGGCCTTCTCTAGGGCATCTTTCAACGCCTTCCCCTCTGCAGGCCGGAAAGACCGATCTAATCGGATATACTTCACACGCATAATGGCCCTGTGTCTCCAATGGAATTAAAACCTTAAGATCATGTCTTCTTGAGATGTACATTTTGCAAAGAGCTTTGGTGTCCTTGGTGCTCTCTGAGCTTAGGGGTTTTCTTGCAGATGTTTTATGACCCAACTAGGGAACGTGATCGGTTCTAGGAGGGAGTGGAGTTTGCTCTCTGGTTATGTACAATATATCCTCACTCCTTTCTGCACTGATGATGCTCCCTAGTTGGGTCAAGAAACATTTGCAAGGAAAACACCAAGTACTTCAGCTGACTGCTAGCTGCAGTTCAGCAATTCAAATCTCACCGGCTCAAGGTTGACTCAGCCTTCCATCCTTCCGAGGTGGGTCAAATGAGGAACCAGATTGTTGGGGGCAAATATGCTCACTCTGTAAACCGCTTAGAGAGGGGCTGTAAAAGCACTAGGAAGCGGTATATAAGTCTAAGTGCTATTGCTATCAAGGACTCCAAAGTTCAACCGTAAACTATAAATATTCTCTTCTATCAATACAAAGAATTTTGCCATTCTTGACTAAGTAACCCTTCGTAGATAGCAATAGGACGTAGACTTATATACCGCTTCATAGTGCTTTTACAGCCCTCTCTAAGCGGTTTACAGAGTCAGCAGGTGAGTGCCTGCCCATTCTGATCAATGGTATTTCGATTTTTTAAAAGAAAAATAAGCACCTGAAGTCACCTTTAGAATAGCTAAATTCTACATTCAAAGCTTCACAATATTGAGGCCCAGCCCTGGTCTGTTTTAATTCTCCCTGGCCTTCCTTCCATTAATCATGGACCTCCGATGCTTTGTGAAGATCCCAGAACTTGAGAAGTTTGAAAGGATCTTAAGGAACAAAGATCTAAGCCAGGCCTATCTCCGCCTAAGGATCTCCAGAGTTTAGTGCTAAAGTAACTGGACCAGGGCCCTGATCCTGTGCTGGAGGAAGAGGAGGAATTAGAAACCCATCCTGGTCCACCACAACACCACCTCTTGCAAGAAAAGGGGAAGTGGGAGGCCTTCTCATGGCTGCTGCTTCCGTTCCCACAGCATTTCATCAGCTCTGAGGCCAGCAGAGAAACGGATCGTTTCCCAATTCGGCCTCACTCTCTGCTCATACTTAAAATTAAGAAAAAGGTGCAGGAGATGAGGTCGGGGGTGATCCTTAAGTGTTAGTTGAATCCACCCCTGAGGAGACTTCTCTTGGTCCCCTTGCAATCTATGAACTTCACACCCCACCCCACCCGCTTTCCATCCAGAGGTGGTAGATGAACTTTGAAGGCTCCATCAGAGTCGATAAAGGCCCAGGCTGTTACGAAAGAAACTTACTGAAAAGCTGTGATGCAACAAGGGATATTTTGGAAGGCTCTTGTTGTCAATGCTCTTGCTTCATCTTCTTGGCAATGTGTTGAGTTGCCACGGCTACCTTTGGGAAGCATTGCCATCCTTCTGCAGAGAGGTCCACCCCTCTGCCCTGGAGGACCAGCCCTGATGGCCCCATGGAAGAAGCAGGTCCCCTTACGATCGAAAGCTGGTTTTCCGGTCTCATCCTTAGGGAGCTGAACTGAACCATCACACCTCCCAGCTCCGTCCAGGGAGTAGAGAAACCGCTTTTCTCAAACAGAGATAAATACGCCTTCAACAGGGTGAAGCAAGAGCTACTGGTTGAAGGAGTTAACTGGCTGGTGCATGGAATATTCCCTCCAGGGTTCTGAGCTAAGCTGTTATTAAAATGGTGCCAGAAGTTTTTCCCATTCACCGTAGATAAAGGCACCACGAATTACCACTAAGCCTACAATCAAATGACTCATTCGGAGTGCTGACAGCAAGGAACCTTTACAGTACTCCAATGTTTCTCAACTTTGGCAATTTTGAAGGGATGGGAACTTCAATTTTAAGCGGGCTGGACTTCAACTCCCAGAGTTCCCCACAGTTGAAGTCCACCCCGGTTGAGAAATGCTGCCGTACCCTTGCTTTGGGATGGATTCCTTCAATTAAAAGACAATACATTGGTCAAGAAAATCCAAGTGTAGATGAAGGAGATATTTCTCCTAGGGATTGTTCTGAATTTGTCTTAACATGGACCAGGGAGGGTTTCTTTTTTTTTCTTCAGCTGCTGGAAATAAAATCCAACAGTTAAGAGATCTCCTGGGCTGTGTTGAGTTCTGCTAACCCAGGGTCCTTCAAGCAGGGGATGAAACTGACGTTTTGAGCTGGGAATACTTGCTCAGAACACTTATGGAAAGCCAATAGGGACGATGGAGACCAAGATTTAACTCTGGGGGAAAAATTCATAAATAGCAGCAGTTTCTGTCTCTCTGGCATGAAGTTTCTGATGAAGTCCTCAGATCTAAATGTGGTTGGCCACAGCTGGCTGATTGCTCAAAACCAACATCTGAGCATCTTTGTTGGAGACACAAACAGATTCCTCTGACCTATTTGCCCCATGAAGGAAGCCCCAACCATGCTAGAATGCTAGCAATCCTTGAAATCGGGAACTCTATTAAATAACCCAGAAGTCCTGAGAGGTTTTATTTAAGCAGGATTTAAGAGGTGAGAGAAAAAAAATGACCTCTTGGAATCCCTGGTGCACCAGAATGAGAAGTCGTCTCTCCACCTGCAACCTGAAGCCTGCATAAGTCCATCGTTGGCTGCAACACAAGTTCTCCAGCCTGGCATGGTCCTTTTAGCTGGCATATAATCATCGTTCTAATTCATCGTTCTGCTGCCCAGCTAATTTTTTCCCCCCAGCCCCATGTCCCAATATATCCACAGCTATATTCAATTTATTTCCACAGTTGGCTGGCAGACTAAATGAGAGGCTTGTTGGGCTCCCCCAGAGTTTTCCAGGCAAGAAGTCTTTCTGAATGCCATTTCTGAGCCTTGGCTATGACATAGCAAGTGGGCGTGTTCCAGTTGTCTCAAAGTACACCAGTGACTCAAGGAGGCTTCCTGTGGAGTTGGGAATCCTCCCCCAGACAGAAGCTTCCTTGACTCATCGTCATCCAATGCGGCTGCCAAAGTCAAGGCTTACTTATAGAAAGAGTTTGAAAGAGAGAGAAGGAAATTTCAGAGGTTGCAATTGACCCCTGAATTGGATCCAAGCTGGCTTGGGTTGAATATTTCCTCAACTTTGCACGTAACTTTTGAAATCCATAGAGAAGCAGGGAGAAGGTTCTTCCTGAGGACGTTTGGGGTGGCTGCTGATCCACAAGATCTCCCTTAAGCTTCTGGATCAGAAGTTGCAATAAAATGTCTCTTAAGCTTCTGGCAGTGCCTCCTTCATCGTAAGAAAGAAAGAAAAGAAGAGGAAATCCAGTTTCTCCCCAGGATTTGAGAGGAACTCCATATGTATCAAGCAGAGGGATAATTGAGCAACTCATTTTGGAGATGAGGGTGGGATGATACAGATAAGAGAGTTGGGGTGTACCTTGAATTACCAATAAAGGAGAATATTCGTAGCTCGGGGTTGAAATGAGGGGTCTTTGGTGCCCTCTGATCTTGGTGGTTTTCTTGTAGACATTTTATGACCCAACTAGGTAACACGACTAGCACTGATGACATTAACTAATTGGGTAATGAAACATCTGCAAGAAAACAGCCAAGCTCAGAGAGCACCAAGGATCCCATACCTTGATTTCTTTTGACTGAAGGACCTGTAAATTAGACATTCCCAATGGTGAAGGATTTAGAGACCAGCTGGAAATGTCATCTTCAAAAGAAGAAGCTTTGTACTTCTAGCTCAGCAGATGGCGATGTTCGTCTCAATACAAGGGACTGAACGGTGTTGGGAAATGAAATTAGCCCTGTACGTCTTCTACAACATACAGTTTTGCAAAATATATTTCAGCCAGTAATAATACGGAGTAACTCCTCTGGATCATTTAGGCCGACGTGACTCAGCCTTCCAGGATGGACCTCTCTCCCCTGCATCCAAGCTGAATCTTTTGCAACGAGGCTTCCTAACCTTCCTATAAAACGGCCTCCGCATTTTAAACACTGTGGTTTATAGCACTTTATTGCTCTTCCAGAACAGCCTGAGATGTTTTCGTTTTTGTAGCTCTTCTGTTTGTCCGGAGGATCTTCTCTCGAGCAATAGCTGAGCTTCTGCTAATGATGATCGGTCTATTTATTTCATGCCTTGCTAATTTTATTTTTTTAGCTATGGCTTCTATAGCCCCGGAGTTAAACCCAGAGATGATTCAGTCTCCTCAGTTGCTAATCATGGGGTTCATGTAGACCAGTGGTGAGATCAAATTTTTTTTACTACCGGTTTTGTGGGTGTGGCTTGGTGGGTGTGGCTTGGTGGCCATGGCAGGGGAAGGATACTGCAAAATCTCCATTCCCTCCCCATTCTGGGGCCAGCCAGAGGTGGTATTTGCCAGTTCTCCAAACTACTCAAAATTTCCGCTACCAGTTCTGCAGAACCTGTCAGAACCTGCTGGATTTCATCCCGATAGAGACTCCTCCTCAATCATGTTTTCCAATCGATCACCTACACAACCCTCCAGCTGCAGGTCTCCATTTGGAGAGTCTAGAAATCTGGGATCCACCCACACGAAGATGTTCTTCTCCAGAGGAGATATTCTGGATTCCACACCTACAACCAAGTTCCACCAAAAATCCTGGAGCATATTTTATCCTGGCAAACCAGGAGCCCAGAATGGTTCTTTCCTTCCCAGCTTCGGTCTCTTGTCAGGTTATTTGACACGTATAATTAGAACGAGAGATGCCGTGAGTTCCTGTAAACACCCGTATATATATCCTCTTGAAAATCACTATGATTTCAGATCCAAAAAGGGAAAGTTAGGTTTGAAAAATTATATAAATACCACAAGAATTTACTGTGGGAAAAAAGAAAAGGGTATGAAATGTGGAGAAGGCAAGGAAAATTCCACTGGGCACCAACTTTGCCATGATTAAACTGAGAATAGCAACCATTTCGTTTAAAAACAAACACCAGCCCTGGTTTTCGTGTAACAGGAGGCTGGCTGAATGCAAAGACGGAGACAGATGTGCCAAACAAAACCTCCTCCTCCTCCTTCCTGACGGGCCAGCTTCCCCTTTGTATTTTCCACGTTAGACAAGGGAGGGTGGGAGGAAGACCAGACAACAAGCAACCTTTTCAACCAAAAACTTTCTCTACCAGGACGAAACTCCTGAAAAAAAAGGAGCCTTCAGACCTTTCGCCCAAGTAAAAGTGTGCAGCATCTGTCCATCGTTTTCTCCCTCGCCCTTCTCTGCATCTCTCCCCCTCCAAGTCATTCCTTTCTGTCCCTCCCCAAAGCGAAGAATTCTAATCAAAGAGAAAATGGTCAGCTGCATCTTCACCCAAGAACCAGAGACAAGGAGAGTTGACCTCATCAGGATCCTACACAACAACTGTCCATGATTAGGTGGCAACCCCTAATTGACCTTGGCCAATTTTCCCCAAATAAGCAGTGTTGGACCTGTTGACTTGTAGACTTGTAGACTAGACTGGAAAGCCAAACAAGAGAGGTGCTTCCATTTTGCTGCCTAGAATCAACATGGGTGGGACCCTGGAAACTTCAGAAGCTCATTTTGACTTGTAGGTGTCTATGCAGCCCTTGGTGGGGCTTCTAACACAGCTTTGTAAGACGGGCTCTTCCTAGGCCAAGCAAAGACAGGAATTGGGGCCATGTGCAAAGACATTGTTAGTTCACTGGGGATGTGAACTAACATGAGCTGGTTGCAGGTAGAGGTTGTTTTTTAGGTAGATCCTACCCATGAATCTTCCATAAATAAACTGGCAAAAAGAGAGGAGGTTATTGCATTCACAGGACCAAGAAGTAGATTTTGGTTGGAAAACCCTGGGGAAAAAATGGTCGAGAGGAGAAATTGGTCAACAGGGAGAAACTACCTTGGGAGGTGGTGGTCTCCCCTTGAGGGAGGTGTTGAAGCAGAGGCCAGATGGCCAGCTGTCAATCATGGGGGATCCCTGCAGGGGGACGGACGAGAAGATATCCAAAGACCTTGACGTTCTGATGTTCTCCAATTCCCTTTCAATCCAAAAGACGAAGTTGAGTGATGAGTCTCACTGGATATTTTCACATCAAATGGCTGCCCAAGTCAACCGTGCCCCACAGGAAACACTAAGCTCTGATTCCCAACAATACCAGTCCCAACACCCCAATGAAAAAGACAATTTTGGATACCTTCCCAGCTTCTAGAAAGGAGGCTGGGAAGATCTAGTTCCTGCTTCTCCCACTCCCTCCTGCAAACCAAATGTGACAGAAAAAGCATTCATGCTCATGTGACTGAATTTCTATTCCTCCCGCTCCTTTCCCACCTCAGGGAGCATCATGGGAAGACCACCCCCAAAGAAGGACCACCAAATCAGCCCTTTCATCTTTGATACCAGCAGGAATCACAGCCGCCTTTCTCAATTCGAGAATGAGCTAAATATGGACAGGGGAGATGAATCAAAAGGATGAGAAGGAGGGAGTTGAGTCCTACGTAGCTTTGAGATATGGGGGAGGGGGAGGGGTGGAAAAACTATCCCTTTGAACTTTACAATTGACTGGCATTAACTCTTCTCATGCCATGTGGAACTCCTGTGATGTCCATCAGGAGCCTCTTGTTGCATTACCTTCATCAACCTCTCCAATCTATTTCTCTCTCCCCCCGAGAACTACCTTGCCTTGAACAGGAAGTCATGTTCCATCTTTCCAGATCTTCTGCAGATCTTCTCTTTGCAAGTGCAGAAATGGAGTCATGAAGGACGCAAATATATTTACGGAAAGGATACCTCATTGGGAGGATGCCATTTGGTGGCCCTTTCCGATGGCCCCTTTCAAACCCTGCATCCTTCTGCACAAAATCTAAGAGCCTTGATAGTACAGTGGTCTAAAGCACCCTGTTATTAACACCAGCTGCCTGCTATTACTGCTGGTTCGAATCTCACCAGGCTCAAGGTTGACTCAGCCTTCCATCCTTTCTAAGGTAGCTAAATTGAGGACCCAGTTTG
>JANHFK010002147.1:4294-14909 GCA_036250565.1 Sibynophis collaris | reverse complement strand
ATGCTGGGAAAGATGGAGGGCAAAAGAAGAAGAAGGGGACGGCAGAGAAGGAGGTGGCTGGATGGAGTCACTGAAGCCGTTGGTGTGAGTTTCAATGGACTCGGGGGATAGTAGAGGACAGGAAGGCCTGGAGGAACCTTGTCCATGGGGTCACGATGGGTCAGACACAACTTCGCAACTAACAACAACAATTAATATTCCTCTCCTTCCTCCCACACCCCTAGCCCCCTTATAACCTCCTACCTCTAAGGAACCTTTGGTTTTTCCCAGTGGAAAGAAAAGATGGGTATGTAAGAAAACAGCCCTTTCCAGCTCCTCCTTCCTCGATCTGGTTGAGTGGGTTAATTTTTTTGGGTCCAGCTTTTGCTAAGAGGGCTAATCTCCTTAGAGATGTTTTCAGTTCGTAAATACTGTCGATGTACAGTCATTATGTCCTTCATACTTAGGTAAACAGGTTTTCAGGATGATTGGGCAGCTCTGTTTACGGAAGCTGGCCTATAAGAGTACATGCCTGAGTGTGGGGGATGTGACCACACGCCCTCTATCCTAGTTTCTTCATCCTTGGGAACATCTGTTTTCCTATTTAGAGTCCTCTTTCTCTGTACGTGGGAAGAATGGAGAATAACTGTCTTTTTCATTCTTCAGTGTTAGTAGAGTGTTACTAACCTCCTCTAGAATACAGGATAACAGAGTTGGAAGGGACTTTGGAGGTCTTCAAGTCCAACCCCTTGCTCAGGCAGGAAACCCTAGATCCTTTCAGACAAATGGTTGTCCATTCTCTTCTTAAAACCTTCCATTCACAACTTCTGGAGGCAAGTTGTTCCACTGATGAGTTGTTCTCACTGTCAGGAAACTTCTCCTTAGTTCTAGGTCTCTTCTCTCCTTGATTAGTTTCCACTCACTGCTTCTTGTTCTGCTTTCGGGTGTTTTGGAGAATAGTTTCACCCCCTCCTTCTCTGTGGCAATCCTTGAAATATTGGACTATTGCTATCACGTCACCCCTAGTTGTTCTTTTCACTAAACTAGACACACCCAATTCCAGTGGTATGGTAGGCAACATCAGAAAGTCCTAATCCTGGCCAGAAGCAATGCATACTTGTGATCTGCCCGATATGTCTGTTGATTGCTCCAACAGATCTTCTTCCATACAGCTGCTCCAGTGTGAAGTAAAGACATCCAGAATTCCTAACATGTCGCTACAGAAAGCTTCTAGCAGCCATTTTTATGGGCTTAAAATCCCAGCCTCCTATGCGGTAGGAAGAAATGTACTACACAGGAGCAGACATGTTGCTAAATTGTCACCATCTCCCTCCTTATAGTAGGAACCACAGACAGGTGCAGTGTATAAGCTGCCTTACTTCAGCCATAATGAATGGTTTCCTAGCTTAATTAGTCCCGTTAGAAATCCTTCAGCTTTTACTAGGACGGAAAGCTAGGTTCTGTGTCATAAATTAAAAATGATGCAACAATCAAAAGGCAATTGGTGACTTTTTTGGGGGGGAGATATATATTGTGAAATATTTGAAGGGGTGATGCGCAACTTTAATGATTAAGTTTCAAATATTGTCACAGTGTAGAATGAGTAGACCAGTAGTGGGTTCCTACCGGTTCTTTCCAGTTCTTAGAACCGGTAGTAAATGCGATGGGAGGCTTTGCTCACCCACCTGGATGTCACCATGGATGCGCAGAAGTGCCAGGCGCCAGCGAAGCAAGCAAGCACTAGTGCGCGCTCCCATTGCAATCCAGTTAGTGAAGGTAAGTAGAACCCACCCCTGGTGTAGACTCTGTGATATGCAAAAAGCGGAAGTCTCTTTTAGCCTCCCTTCCTGTTCCTCAGAAGGGTTGATTTTGTCACATTCAAGAATGGTGATTTTCACCCAACTTGATAGATGGGCTCAATTGCTTCCAAACAGAGCTTGCTGGGGTCATATCCCAAATCCTTCAGTCTGTCCTTCTCTGCCAAAAAAAGTTGCTGCATCTATGAGAGTTGAGTGTCTCTGAAAGATGGTTCCTAGGGTCTACAAACAAAGCTAGCGGGGTTGACGCACACATTTCATAGCATAGGTAGGCGATGGCTATTCAAAACCCAAATTCAATGGAAGTATCTTTTTCTGCTGAGTTGTGGGGCACGTGGGCCCTACTCCAACCCCTACAGAGATGTTTCCATTGTGTTTGAGCCTCCAATTTTCTGCGCCAACACTCTTCCTTCTGCCGTGCTGTGTTGCAGGAGCCTTAATTGGTCTCCTGTGATCCAAGGCCGCCATACTCTGGGGTAGTTTCCTTGCAAACCAGCGGTTAGAGAATGTTCCACTGTCAATCCCACCCTCATTATTTCTAGCGGAGATGGAGTCTCCATAGAGTTAATGACAGTGTTGAGCAAGGGCAATGAAGTCACTCCCATGGAATCACCTAATAAGAGGATGTCCATTCAAAGCAGCTTGGTAGCTTGGCTCTGTTGTTTGAAGGCAGTCGCCTTTGGGAAAACCCCTTTCTTATACAACTTCTCAAGAGCGAACATCTTCCGTGGCTTTCTGTTGCTCTCTTTATTTGTTTGTTTATCCAATGTCCAGGCTGCCCCACTCCAAGGGGCCTGGAGATTGCTTCACAAGATTAAAAATAAAGAAAAAGGGAACATTATGTCAACAAAAAATGCACAACCGCCCCAAGGGAATAGATGAAGAAAGCTGCTCCTACATCACTCCCAAACTAATATCCACAATGCTCAATCTTGCTGGGGTTGAGATGTTCCTCCCATTCAGATCTCCACAGCCTGTAGATCAGTTTTTTCCCCAACCTTTGCAACTTTAAGATGGGTGGACTTCAACTCCCAGAATTCCCCAGCCAGTCCTTAGAAAAACACCACCACCACTTCTAGGATCAACGTACAGTGAAGGTCATATAAGAGCAATCGCAACCAACATCATGTCAGTTCTTTACTCATGAGAGCTGGACCTAATTAATACTTGGATTACAGACCTTTCAAATGGCTGTAGTAGATTAATCTAGGATGTTTGTTTATTTGTTATAACTTATGGGTGACACTAGCAAATCATTTGGCCATCTACTACATGGTTGTGTTCATGTAGACACCAAGAGTTCAGCTTGACCTTGAGGATCAAGGACTCTTGGGGGACTCAACCAGTTGGCTAATTCAGCTTGTGACCTGAGGGTTGAAACAGGCAGAAACAGTGAAGAACCTTCTTGAAATTAATTCCTTTCAACATCAGTTATGAAGGAGAATTTTGAGATGGACAGTAGAGAATGAAGAACCATTCAGATTTGTGGTGCAAATACACTTCAAAGACAATATAAATAGGAAACAAAAATTTTCTTAATCATTCATCGGTTTTATTTAAAATGCAAACATCACTAATCATGCATATAAGTTGACGCTTGACATTGGTTAGTTCTGCCTTCTGTTTGTGGTTGCATAGGGACACTGTCACAATATATAAAACTATGAAATACAAAACAACAACAACCCCAAACAAACATTTTGAAAAAGATTACAGCAGAGTGAACGGGAGTCAGACAGATGGGTCTACAACTGCAATACTTTGATGTAGTGACTCAGTAAAAACGAAACCATCTGGAGAAGTGACCCATGAAAGCATGGAGGTGATGCTGGAGAAAACCATGACAAGATCTCACCCCAAAGGGAAGATATGTATGTAAACTTGTGTAATTGCCCTAAATTTTTGTTCCTGTACTGACACAGAGTATATATCTAGTTATCTATAGCACTCTATACATTAATGCACAAGTAATTCCATGCAGTATTTCATAACAATTTCACCAAGGAGGAGATTTGGATGGACCTTGGACTTTAACTGCATTTTCCATCCAGAAATCCTCCTCACCTCTATCATTTTATAACCAGCTCCCAGGTGAAATCTTTAACAGGTTTGAGCACATCAGAAAAAAACGTCAGAAGGATGAGGAGAAGATTCCTTACTCCAGGTTTGGGAAATGACATCTTGAACAGAAACAATTCTTCAGGGATCTGAAATCCCACCAGAATATTTTCCAGATTCTCATAATCTAAATCTGGGCAAGAGTGGAGATTCCAGAAAGTAGGAGAGAAAAGGACAATAAATACTGAAATGACATGGCAAATGAGGAGACAAGATGCAACTTTAACCATCTCAAGATGCTGTCCTGCTTCATCATCTTGGGTATATCCATGCCAAGGCCACATAATTCTGGAGGATGCTGCGACTATTATGGTAAGACCACATGGATGGCCTGGTGGATCTCATCTGATGGAGCAGTAGATGTGTAGATGAAGGATGCTTTATATTTGGACAACCTTCTCCAATAGCGTATCTTCCAGAAGTTCTACAGCACAAGTCCCATAATTTCTAGCTTTTGGGGACCTGCAATACAATACATCTCAAGACACCAATCTAGGGTGTCTAGATTGCTGAATGAACATTTTTTTTGGTAGGCACTTCTCCAGGTTACACCTAGTATGAAGTCCAGATCCAAGATGTAGAGAAATATTTTACATCTCAAAGTTCAGCCATGCTGTGCTGAATAATGCACTTAACAGACTTGCTTCCATATTCATGGAAAATACCAGAGAGAAAAAATAAATTCAGTTAACTTTCATTTGCCACATCTGTAGCTAAGAGTTATTGCTGATGTTCTCTGTTGGGCCTCTTGCTACAGTACTCTGAAAACATGGAGGCTGTTGGGAATGTATCCCATTAAAGCGCTGCTTCTCAACTTGGAATTCTGACCAGATTGAGAAGCACGGCATTCAAGTAAAAAGACCCATGTAAAATCTTGTTATTTCAAAGGTGCTACCTGAGACCATCAGCTAAGTGAGGTGGTAAACACTTTTTTGCAACCTGTCCCCCCTTCACTTGCTCGGTGCCCAGCCTGCATTTTCATAAGAAGGCACAACAATCTCATCCAGATGTGGAAGCTACCTTGAGTCCTGAGCCCTCTTGGCAGCCTGAAGGAGTCCAATCCAGGGGAGATCTTGGGTTCTTAATTTGGTGGATAATGGGGCCCGATATCTTGTGGCCAATTCCATCATCTTCACCACCAGATTGTTCCCAGTTTCCATGGTTCGAATTCTGGAATTCAAATTCAGGAAACCGAGGCACAGATGTATGCTTGCTTAAAGGAGCAAGCCATTAGAAGAAGCCAAGCACTGCAGTTATACGCAGAGTGTATAATTTATAATTATATTTATAATTATATGCATAAAACCTATTTGCAGAAGGCTACTGCTCCAGATTCTAGATATCCTATTTAACAATGCGTGAACTCCAGTGGCCTGCAGCCCAAAGGCCTTACTGACTGACACCCTGATTTAGAGTTGCTTAATCAGCATAATTTATTCAGATTAAACACTTCAACTGCTTAAGCTAATGAGGTTTAATGCCCTGATGGAAAACTGCACCCCTGGAAGCAACGGCGAGTTATATGCAGTAAGGAAAGTTCTCCATTACAATAAACATGAAACCCTGTGAACCTAACACATGGACAGGCACACATCTTCTTTTATGACACAGTTGTAAACAGCTCCCAAAGCAAAAGAAGGTGAGGTGGAAAAATGGGGCCATAACAGCAGTTTAAAGGTCTTCTTTTCTAGTATTGTTCTAGTTCCTGAACTCCTGAACGAATTCCAATAAAGACTCTTCTTCTTTGAGGACTTAGCCTGCCTTGGGGTTCTGCTTTGAAATGGAGGCATTACTTGGAACGCTTTGACTAGATGAGATGGTGAGACCTCTCCAACAGAGAGCAAGTCCACCTGCTACTTTTCCAGGTGGTCGTTTGCAGACCGGGAAACAGGAGATCCAGTAAGGACCCCCGGACTGGAAATGGATCTTGAGAGAGGAGCATGAAAGCTGAGTTATGGCTGAGATCAGTTGCTATGGAAGATCATATAGAACATGGATGTCCAACCTTGGTCCCTTTCAGACCCCTGGACTTCAACTCCTAGAACACCTGAGGTCCACAAGGGTTAAAGTGATCAAGGTTGGACACCCCTGTTCTAGACTGCAACAATGAAGAGCTTTTTGCAGGAGAGATCTAAATAACTTCAGGGTCGACCCCTAAATTGAAGCAAACAAAGGCCAGGAAAGAGGAGGGACAAGACTTATCTCTCCCAAGCTCTTTCCCATGGAAAATCTGAAGCAGAATTTTCATCAAATTAGGACCCAGTTTAGCCTAATCAACATTAATCAAACAACGTCCAGCAAAGCTAAAATGAGGTCCTGTCGCCAGACAGGAGACAATTATTCGCAAACCCTGAGTGTTTTGATTACATTTACTGTTCGATATGAAATGGTAATGAGCACAAAAAGACTGTGGAAAAGCCTCAGAAGCGCATGGTTCATGTTGCCACTGAACTCTAAATGCGAAGTCTGAAATAAATAGATAGGCGGCTGCTTTTCCGCTCGGTTGCCTGTCTAACCCAAGAAAATCTTGGGTAGTCTTGACCCAAGAAAGAGTAAATATCTCAAGGCGAGACCCTCTGCCGAGGGCCCATGGCTGGCTTGGTGAACAGGACCAAGCTTTGCCCAAAGAAAGACAGCTGGATTCAGTTAATTGAATGACAGCAGTACAGCAGAACAAACATTTAAACTCCTGGAAATAAGCTCGTAAGAACCCTGTTGATCCAAAGGAATACAGTAGTGGATTTAGCGGAAGTGCCAATTCCTTCTAGGGAAGATCACTTCTTTTACTCCATACAACTCCAGTCATTCAAGCAAGGTTAGGGACATCACCACATTGGCTATCTTCAGACTGCACCATGGTTGGTTAAGCTCTTTGGCATAATCCTTGGGTGATTCAATGCCACAAAAGGAAAAAGAGCACTCTAAGCAATGGCTGGTGTCTCTTGAAGATTAAGGCTAAGGTCTTATTTGAAGGGTGGTGCTGCTTAAGGCCATCTCCCTTTCCCCACCTTCCAGGTGTGTTGGGATGGTGCTTCTGGCTGACCCCAAGTGGAAGGAGACTGTTTAAGGCATGATAGAATTTTGTTTTTTGCAATTCTGTGTCCGTGAAATGGAAGAGAGATCTGGTGCTCTTGGAGAGCAAATCATGTTCTGCAGGTAATTTAATAAAAGGAAGGGTTTGCGGGAGATGGGCTCATACTGTTCTCTGTAGCCATCTCTGTGTTCCTGGTCATCTTCAATCCAAACCTTTGTTGCTAGCTATATCTTCATGAGGACACCTTGCTATAGACAATAAATATTTCTTACTAGCTGTTATGAGCGTTTCCACGGCCTGCCTTTGAATCAAACTGCCCTCCATCCTTAGCTATCAAAGGAGGTTGGAAAGTGAAGTTCTGGTTTTTGGAGAACCTCAAATGAAACTTCTCATGGGATAAAGACACAGTTCTTCCTCTGAACCTATCCAGATGCCAATAAACATGATCTTGAGAACTATTGATGGTGGTCAGATGGTGTTGACACCACACAGAAAGCAGGGCTAACTTCAAATTGTGTTTTGAAATCAATACTGGAATATATCTAGATGTAGAGCTGTTTTTATACAGCAGAAGGAGTACATGGGGAGGAGGACCTGATAAATAGCAGCTACCAGCTATGCTTTAATGGGTGGCATATTATATTTTGCAAATCTATGTACAGTACAGTTATGTCTATGTGCACAATTGCACGTGTGTGTTTTAGGTCACCTGGCAAAACGGAATTATTGCAAAGTTGGAAGAAAAGTCTTGGTTAGAACACCTTTGGAATGTAGAGATGATTGCATCAATCGTAAACAGGACTTTGAAGGAATGGCATCTGCTTCACTGTGCTACAATCGGCTGCATTTATATTGACAGTATTTTTTTTTAAAGGAACACGATCACAGGGAAAGTACTCCACGCATTGAAATATAATCTTGGAACAAGCCAAGTTCAACAGCAACCAGGTTTCTAGGAAAGATACATCTCCCAACCTTTTGGCTGGCTTCCCCCAACCTTCACTTGAAAAGTAGAGATGAGTCTTATCAAAACATTTGTTGAGAAAACAACCTCCAGAGCTGGAATTCTGAAAGTTACATCTAGAGAACATCCACTTCAGGAGGGTTGCATTATCAACCTTGGACACAATCCATCCGTCCGTCCGTCCATCCATCCATCCATCCATCCATCCACTCAACCATTCCATCCATCCACTCAACCAACCAACCATCCTTCCTTCCTTCCACTCAACCATTCCATCCATCCACTCAACCATCCTTCCATCCATCCATCCATCCATCCACTCAATCATTCCATCCATCCATCCATCCATCCATCCATCCATCCATCCATCCACTCAATCATTCCATCCATCCACTCAACCAACCAACCATCCATCCTTCCTTCTACTCAATCATTCCATCCATCCACTCAACCATTCCATCCTTCCATCCATCCATCCATCCCTGCCAAGCAAACATGGGGCCCAGTTGTGAAAGGAGTCATCTCCCCACTCATGAAAGGGGAGTTTTACATATCCCTGGATCTCTTCTGTGAAGTTAAGCAGTTTAAGTAGTCACAAGTCCTTCTTTTAGGATGTGATCCATGTTGACCCCCGGTTCCACTTGGATGCAGGAGATCCTTCTGTTTGGTGGGACTTCTGGAGGAATAAGCAGTCCAAACTGCTAGATAAGACAATGGGAAACCTGTTGGAAGATCCCAGAGTTTTTGCTGGTTGGGGGAGAAGATTTAAGTACGTCCTTCAGACCCTGCGCTACACTGACAATGAGGAAAATTGTGAACTGCTGTTGAGCTAAAACACCATCTTTTTAACACTTTCTAGATGCAGGTTTTGCTTCCACCGTCCTCCAAAAGATAGTATTTCCTGGTCACCATTGATTGCTTCCATTTGATTATGTACTGACCGTTTGACCATAATGCAGAATTTCGTAGACTCTTCGGCTTTTAAGCCAAAAAGGGCTGGAAATCAGCCCCAATACCTTGACAAAGTCTGGATGACTCTGAAACACAGTTCCCAGAGGAGTTTTATGGGTTTTTTTTAAGAGAAGGGTATGGAACATTGTTCAAATCGATGCCCACTTCATGCGCGAGGCCTACAGAGAAGCAGATACAAGGGTTCAGCTCAGGACTTCATCTCTGAAAGCTGTCACAAGCTGTAATCCCCACAGAGCACCCTTCCGCCCCTTTGGTGCTTAAATAGAATGTTCCCCAGTGTAAATATATATTTCCTAGATTTAGAATAAAAACACGATTAAGGCACCTACTTCAGTTTTTTTTTTTTAAAAGACAAATCTTCCACCTACCCCCTGCGATTCTTTTACGAGTATAAACTTTTTATACAGATTTTTCTTCTTCTTCTTCTTCTTCTTTTTGCAACAGGAAGTTGGTGGTGGCAGAATCGTTTCAGCATGAAACGATGCGAAAAAAGAGGAGGGGAAGAAAAAAATGAGGACTGGCTGATTGACATTGTGGAGGAGATGGTCCAATCCCTCCAAGTGTGAAATCGAATCGTTTTGAGTGCAAAGATTGGCCTGCCTTTCGTGCTGTATTGCAGGAAAAGACCGGAGCCCAGGTTCTGAGTGCAAATGTGTTTATCAAACATGGCTGCTGCTGGAGGTGTCTTCATGGTACATAAATAGATATATCCCTGAGTAAGAGGAGAGTTTGATGGAGGAAAATTAGAGTCAACCTGGCTGTAGAATCAACATTCCTGGTTTTGCATTTTTGCATTTTTGTTTCCCTACAAAATTCCCTTAGACACCTGAGCAAAAAAAAACAAAACACTATACAAAAGAGCATCTTCTTAAGGCTTCAAAACACACACATAAACACACAAAGCAAAAAGAAATGTCCAGAAAAAGGTTCCTGGAAGGACCATGGAGAGAAAAACGTGTAAAACTCGAGTCCTACGGTGCTCAAAAAAATAGTAATTCTGCAGCAATCTTGCAAGAGACAAATCCCCCCTCATATTCCCTTCAAAACAAGGCCAACGTTTTCTCTTGCTCTGCTTAAAGACGGGGTGCCAGGCGAAGCATGACGAGGCGAAGGAGAACTCCAAAGAATTGGATGCAAAGGCAGAGAGCGCAGGAGTGCAGGTGTGTGTGTGTGGGGGGGATTTCAGGGGGAGCTCCCAGGGCTGTCCCTGGGGCTGGACCCATCGGACCGACTATAATCGCTCAGAGACCCAGTCCTGGAGCTGCAGCCGCTTCGTCTCTTGAGCATGTTGGGGTGGAAGTTAGCGTGGCGGCGTGCGTGCTTGGTGAGGTGGTCGCTCCGCATGAAGCGCTTTTCGCAGAGCGGGCAGGAGAACTTCTTCTCGCCCGTGTGAGTGCGGAAATGCCTGGCTAGCTCGTCAGAACGGGCAAACTTCTTGTTGCAGTCTTCCCAACGGCATTCGAAGGGCCTCTCGCCTGCAGGGACACACAGAAAAGAAAAGGGGGCTTGAGGTTCCATTTACCATTTATTAAATTTCTATACCGCCCTTCTCCCTTCCGGGACTCAGGGCGGTGAAGAGACATAGTTAAAAACAATATAAATAACGTAACTAATAAAATTACAAAAAAAATTTAAAATTATCATTAAATATCGATGTCTGTTCTAAAAACAGCTAAAATTATAAAAACTAACTTTTCTAAAATCCCTTATCAAATATAATATAAAATCCCC
>JANHFK010002146.1:171918-184364 GCA_036250565.1 Sibynophis collaris | reverse complement strand
AAGAATACTGTAAAATCTCCATTCCCACCCCACTCCAGGGGAAGGTTACTGCAAAATCCCCATTTCCTCCCAATCAGCTGTGACTCGGGAGACATAGAATAGATGGGGCGGAGCCAGTCAGAGATGGTATTTACCAGTTCTCCGAACTACTCTCAATTTCCACTACCGGTTCTGCAGAACTGGTCAGAACTCTGCTGTGAATCAACATTTGAACATTGAACATTCATTCATTGAACTAATATCCTCCACTTTCTGGGAAACATGCACATTATAATCCATTGCATCTGATGAGTATTAAACTATAGAGGGTTATAGAAATTACCACCAGAAGATAAAAATAATAAATTATTCTAAAATTGCTCTGTTGATTTCCCCCCCCTCTCCTATTACAGGTGCAACAACAGAACTCAATGTATAGTAGTTACTGGGTCTGATGTGTTTCCTGATCCTTGTCCTGGAACATATAAATACCTCGAAGTCCAATATGAATGTGTCCCTTACAGTAAGTATGCTACCCCTCCCCTTCTTCTTCTTTCCTTACTCTAGCTTTCACAATTGATGTTGGAGCCATATTGATGGAGAAACGAAGCACATGTTTATGGCCTGAGAACCATTTTGCATGCAGAACACTTGCAGGCTAGGGTCTCCAATTAGCTTCACAAAGTGTGGAAAGGAGCCATGGTGTGATGCTGGCCAAGTGTCTGTCTGTGTTCTTAAGTGTTTGGCTTTTAAGGCTACTATAGTTGATTTTTTTCTTCCTCTCAGAAAAAGAAACTTGAATTAGCTATTCAAAAGAGTCAATAGGAAATTGTACTTATGCCCAGTACCAGTTCTTGACAAATTGGCTTGGCTTGCAGTTCTGTAAAGAAACTACTGACTTTACTATTAGTTTTGAAAGGACTACCTGCTGTGGTAATTTTGGCTCATGAATTGGAGCGTGCCATGGATGAATCTGGGAATAATATCCTGGGTATTACTAGATTTAGCACAATTTATTTTACCCCCATCTTAAATATCATGATCTTTGGTCAAGAATACATCTATAATTACACATATTCATCCTTTTCCCCCAGCAAAATTCCATATTTTAAAAGCTACATGTCTACTCCATTATGTAAGGCTAAGTGATAGAGTTGCGTGCAAAGGTTCAGGTACCTCTGGTCAAAATCTGTGTTTCACTGAATCCATAAGTGAACAGAACATCTGACACAATCACTACATCATGTAAAATTAAGTCCTGTATATTTTTGCAAATTTTGGACATTTTATCAGTCTGAAGACAATCTAAACCATATCTGCAAATCAGTCATGAGCTACTTACAAGTAAGAAAGATAAATGTTTTGAATTGGCCTTTATACTCCCCAAGTAAAATATTACTCAAAATCAGCAGTTAAATCCAAAACATAATGTGCATACAAAGAGATTTAAGAATATTTCTGAATGATAAGACTTCTGAAATAAAGAGTAACAACAACAACAACAACAACAACAAAAAAGCCACAAATAGGATTCTTAGGTGGCTAGAGGACAGGTGTCAAATTTGCGGCCACACATTGCTATCATGTGACATATCACAACATTTTTCCCTTTGTGGAGCTGTGGTGGGTATTGCCTGCACATGACACCTCTGGGCTGCAGGCCGCCAATTTGACAACCCTGAACTTGAGTAACATTTAGCAGCTGTTAATTTCTTTTACAAAAGGAGGCACAGGTTGTCCTCACTTAGAAACCACAATTGTGTCTGGCATTTCTGTTTTTTAAGCCAAAAAAAATCACATGGCTGTAACAGTCTTATGACCTCACTTCCCATTTGATCATGAAGTAAATCTTCATGGTAATTAAGGGAAGCATTGTGTTAATGCAACTTATGATTTTATGTCTGCATTCTCTATTTACTGTTTGTTGCAAGCCAGCTACAAACTACACAAATGATGATCATGTGAGTGTGGGACTCTGCCACAGTCACAAACGTGCTCTGTTTACAAAGAACCTGAATGGCAGTCAAGTGGACTGCAGGATATTGCTGTGGTCATCAATGAAAGAATTGGTTGCACACCTATTCCTTTTACACTGTTGTAATTTTGAAATAGCAATAGAACGTAGACTTATATACCGCTTCACAGTGCTTTATAGCCCTCTCTCAAGCGGTTTACAGAGTCAGACTATTGCCCCCAACAGTCTGGGTCCTCATTTTACCAACCTGGGAAGGATGAAAGGCTGAGTCAACCTTGAGTCTGGTGAGATTTGAACTGCCAAATTGCAGGCAGCCAACAGTCAGCAGAAGTAACCTGCAGTACTGAATTCTAACCACTGCACCCTCACAGCTCTTAAGGTCATTAAAAAGGCAGTCAATAAATTCAACTTTAAGATCACAATCAGGATAAGATCTTCTGTTGCTAAGTCATGCAGCCCTTAACTCAGTCACACCTGATATTATCTCCTTTTTGCTGCAGATCGTTGAGTAAATTATATGGTGATTAATTAATCATGCAATCTTTAAGTAAATCTGACTCTTTCTCTCTCCCCCCCACCCCCTATTGCTTGTCTGAAGCACCCGGGAAAAGTCACAAATGGTGATCAGATGACCCCAAGCCATCATAAATATTATAATCAAATGGTCGAATTTTGATCAGGTGACCATCAATATGCAAGAACTGGTCATAAATCCCTTTTTTCAGCACCTTCCTGACTTTGAATAGCTGTTAAACCAATGGTCATAAGTCAAGGACTGCCTGTATTATAAAATACGAACTGAAAAGATGTCCAAGACCTTTATATCTGCCATATTTACTATTTTCTTATTTTGAATCTGTACATAATTACACATTGAAAGTATGCATTCAAATTTTCAGAAAAATGTCATCATTAATGTACCATGTTGAGGCTGTGAAACTTGAATTTGTTAGGGATTTATTGAAATGTACAATTTACGACTGCATCTCTGTATATCTAATCTTTTCACAGAAGTTTCTGCAGTCCTCCTCCCCTAGCAACAGCTGGTCACAAATCTTACATTGCTTGATTCATTTTTCACTTGATTCACAAAAAGCTGCACACTTTTTTAGAATTCCACTGTTAAAAATAAATTCAAACTTAGTGTCATCTTTTCTATTAGAAAAAAAGATACTGCCTATAAGTGTAAAATTTAGTGGTGCATGAATTGTGCACCTGGTTATTCCTTGTGCCCCATTTAATTATTTTAATACTCACAAATTTAAGCTTTTTTATACTAAAAGAGAGGTACATATTCCATAGGTTGAGGCAATTTTAGATTGGTGCTATTCTTGTGTTAAAAACCCGAACTAGGCTAACAATCAAGCTTCATCCATACTTTATATTTACTAATTTTCCTAATTACTACATTAAAAAAACACTAATATAATTTGCACTGGCAATACTTAGTATTTAATTCTTCTATGAACTTTGCTAAGAAGCAATTAAAGGCCAAACACAGTTCATATTTTTTTTCCCATTCTTGCTGTGTATTTCTACCATTGTGTCATTGCAAAAAAGATGCTTGTTGTGGTTTTAATTTTTCTGTACCATCAGTAGATTTGAAATGCACTGCATATGTTGAACTTTAATATCTGTTTTCCAGTGTCTTATTATTGGTGGTTCATTATATCATTTTTCTTGTAGCATGTTGGGAGTAATGCATTTTGCCTATTAAGAAAATTATAATTTTGATCATAACATCCCCTTACCTTGAAATTACTATTTTAAATTACCAGAATGAGGCTATGACACCATTCAAATATCAAGGTTCTTATATTTCTTGGGATCATTTCCTGCAGCAGGAGGAAGTATTTAAATATAAATAAATATTATTTTCAGATCATTTGCTGGGTTCTTAGGACAAATGTGGATGCATTCCTGCCAGTCAAGTTTTTTTATATATAAAAAAATAATTTCTTTTGCAGTTAACTGAAGAAAGCTCTGAATGGCATTGCAAAATACTTTTCGGTGGTCATCTATTACATATTTTCCTAAGTTTTTCTATGCAGGACTAATGTGGATAGAATTTTTTTCTAACTGATGGACCAAATTTAGAGTTTAATTTTGAATAAATCTATTTGGAATTGATATTGGGTAAATATTTCCTTTTTTTTAATTACATGTTATTTTTTTTAAATCTCAGGTGAGCATACTGGTGCTTCGTTTAATTTGTATTGCATTTAAAGTGAAAAAATATATTTGTAGCATAAGCTGAAATAAAATTAATTCTATAGCCCAATAATTAATTTGTAACTGGGTGCAGAGCTGCAACTTTCTTGTGACTGATCTAGCACCAGCTTATTTCACCTTGCAGATTTAAAAAAATAATGAGGCCAATGGAACAATGTTAATGTTAATAACTCTTAACTGCAGCCAAAATATACTTAGTGCTGCTTATGTTGAATACCTAATTTTGGTATCATTGCCCTTACGCTTTAGCCAGTAGGATCTTCCTACTCAATGTATGGAAATCTCTCATCCAAAACAACCTTCTCTGTACTCATAGTAATTGTAGTTATATTGCCTTGCCCACTATTTATAGTGGGTGGAGAAAATTATTCAAGCAATTAATATGGCTATTGTTTTTCTATTCTATCACTATGACATTACAAAAGGCATTTTATTCATACATGTACATACTATGTGTGCAGTAATGCCAAAATAAGGTACGCATCTGTTCTCTGAAATTATCCCTTTTTCTGTGACGTATTCAAACTCTTCCCAGGAGCTTCATTTGCTTGTTCGAATCTCTGCTCTTTTCCATAGCAACCTACTTTCAAATTTTAGCTTTCTTCTTTCTGCAATGCCCAAATTCTTCCTTTTTCTGCTTTTTACATTCTGTTTGCAATGGGATTGTAAGCCTTTCGGTATACATTTTGAAGGTGTTGAAGGCTTTGCATTGGTCATTCACAGCAACCACCAGTATCTGGGATATCATGTACACTCATGTTACAATTGTTATAAAACTGCTTATTGCACGTAATGTTGTGCATCTCGTTTACTTGCACTAAAGCTCTGTGCTGCATGGTGTTTCATAGTTAATGCACTTATAATCCATCGTATGTTTCAGGTTCAAGGCCACGGAGAGAGGAACCCATCCTTATCAGACAATGCATATTGCTTTCTGAATTAATTTACTACCAATGCAGCTACAACATAAAGTACTATCATTTTTTTTAATTAAAAATATGGAAGGTTGACTGCAGTTTTCATTGCAGCCTGGCTTTTGTAATTGTTGACACCACTTGGCCATTGATGGATGACTGTTTCATGCTAAAAATGTACTCTATCACTTTGGGCATTTCAATTTCTTGTCATAGCTAAGAGATCCAAAAGAGATGAATAGATTTGGGACTCCTACAGTTTTTCTTTTTATAAAATTATTGCTGAAAAGGCCAAATGATGAAAAATCCAAAGTTCTTTAAGAGTGAACCAAGTTATGAGTTGTTCGTGGAATATGTGAGAACAATTAATATCTAACTATGTAGTTGTGGACTGCTTTCAGTTGAAAGCATAATTGGAGTAAAAAAAACAATAACAGCAGAACTTTAGAAAGTCATAACATTTTTAATGTGATTATTTGTTCTCTTAATTTTGGAGCCTTTCCTCTAGGCACATATTATTGAATGTACAAGAAAGAGGAGAAGAATCATCATATATGCAGCCATTGGCCCTGCTATCTCAGATTTTCAGTTGTAATCAGTTTTGTGGCATGCAGAGAATAGAGCAGATCAAGAAATAAACTCTAGCTGGAAAATGTGCTCAGTTCCAGTGAACTCCACTCCCACCCCCAGTCTCTGATGGAACCCATAAAGTTCTCAGAAGACCCTAGGATTCCATGGAATAGATTTTGAAAAATCCTGGCACAGAATATTTTTTAAAAAAATCCATCAAATGTGTAACTGTAAACCAGCATCATAGTTGAATACAGTGAAATTTATTCCTAAATAGGCTAATGGGATAAACCTTCCTTAAGAGGTTCTACTTTCTGTGTCTTACTATAACTGTATATTTTCTTAGTTCCTCTGCTTACATTGGAATTTCTTTCCTAGAACAGCAGGGCAGCACATTGCATAGTGACCCTTATTTAAAAAATTAAATCAAAACTAAAGCAATGGCAAACTTAGTTTAACCACAAAGAAGAATAGAAGGCCCTGCGGCAAGGCAGATGCTTAGTATAAGAATAATGTATTCCAGTGTTCATACACTTCTATTATTGTTCAGATATCAGTATATTATTTCAGTTGAACTCCAGGTACTCATTAATCTATTCATTAAATGAATGCCATCTATTAATCAGTTTATGTGGTATATTATTTGGGGACCATATATTACAAATAGGCAAAAAAAAAACCTACTTTTGTAGTTTGTTGCTATTTTCATATGATCAGAGTTATATTAAATATATAGTATGTGTTCTGCTTCTCAATTTTAGCCATCTAAAATACATATATTTAATGAAAATTTTCTTCTTTTATTTTCAAAAAAATACTTTCTCCTACCAACAATTCATCTTCTGGGGCCCCTTTCAAAATTGCACATTTCCAAGAGAAATACTGTTAAAATCAGAATTTTAAAGTAGACCTAAAAATGGAAAATTGAATAAGGGTGTTCTTGATTAAATTACAGAGCGATGGAGAGAAGCCCACCTGACATTTCTCTGAATTGTGCAGTATATGTTGATACTCCAAATAACCTAAGTCAGTCCTTTTAGGATTAAAAAGTACATCAGAGACATCACTTCATATATCTGTGCATGATGTTTTATCCTTGTTTGTATCCGGGAATTCTGTGGAAAACATTCAGAGGTATTTTATTTTCTAGCTGTACTATTGGACCTTGCAATTTTATAACTTTACCAGGCTGTCCCCAAAAATGTACAGCTATACTCTATGTGCCCACTGTGTACATGACACTAATATTTATTTGTTTGTTGACTTTATGCCCTTGTTTTAGTATTCTGAGCAGGTACACTGTTGTTTCTTTTAATATAGAATATGCTCACATCCACAAACACCAGGAAGTGATGGATTACAAACCTCTTTTTTTGTTATATTTACTTGGTTATATTCTATTTCCTGAGATATTAAATTGATTTAGATTGTTCAGATCTAGTAAAAATGGACCCTGGCCAGGTAAAACTGTATTTGAGTATCATTAAAATTAATAGAAGTAATTTACCTGTGTATTTTACAGTTAACGATTGAATCGAGTATATAAGATTCATGTAGTAGACTATATGATTATTAAAGAGAAATGTGACGGTTCAAAATAATTACTGTCATGGAAATGTTTTTTTGGACAATGCCAGTGTGTTTAAAATAAATTTGGTATGAAATATATAATAAATTTCCTTGGCATTGAGGCATGCTGCATTAAGAATGCCATGACCAATATTTTTCAAGGTGAATGATTTTCAACCAAAGCAAAAGTAAATAAACCAATTTTATAGCTAGTATTTCTTTTGCAGCAAGTTGCTTATATATTTCCCACGAAGTCTTGCATGTATTCTGATAAATACATAGATTTTCCCATTAGTTTCAATAAGAAAAGAGCTATGCATGCAAGTAAGTGTATGTGGACACACCAGCATTATTTATTTAAACAAATGAAAAAGTCCTACAGGGGATGGAGATTTATGGAATTCTGTTTGTCAAAACATAGTTATATTGACTGTTTATCTGAACATCTTCGATATATCCCTGCCTTGGATTAATTAATTATATTAGACAAGTGGTTTGTTTTATTATCCCACTTATTTAAAAAAACAGGATAATAAACAGTAATTTAATACATATTCTGAGGATAACTCTTTGTCCTGTTTTGGGTTAATCTGATGCAAAAAATGAAATTTATCTAAATGAAAACATAAATCTTATTTTTGTTTCTTGTTTACTTTTTCTATCTAGACTGTTATACTTATTTGTTTTAGACAGAGGATGTAAATGTGTAACTTTGCTTATAAGGGTTTTATAAGCAAAACCTTATAAGGTGTCAGAGAAACAGATAATAGCGTAATTGTCACATGGAATAATGCACAAACAATATTTAAGTATATATTTTGACCTCCAGGAACAATTCCATATTCTCTCAGTAAGAGGAAAGTGCAGTTATAAACACAAAATTGTTCAAATTTTAATGTGGATCTTATCTTTTCCTTTTTCCCCTCCTGGGATTATTGATGACTTTTTCTGCACAACAACAAAAAAAACCGTTACCTTTCTTTATTCTTTTCTTTCCTCTGTCATCTTCTTTCCATCTGAATTATAGAAAGGATATTATGTATGTGAGGAACATTTCAACCCAGAATATTTCTGACATTGGCCTTTAAAATGTTTCTAATATTAATTTAACTTTCAAATGTAAACCGCCCTGATTTTTTAGTAGGTAGTGAGATAAGATAATGGTGGAGCAGATGGAAAGATTTATTATTTCTAAAGTTGAAATTTCAACATTCCCATTTCTAAGCAGTGGGAAATGAAACCAGGATAAGCTGCATAATTTACATTAAACCACTGTAGCAAATTTGAAAGATGAGGTGAACTAATGGAATCAAGGTAGCATGTTTTTCCACTTTTAGTACTTAAAAGTCACCTGTAAAAGTATCTATTATTGGGTTGGTGATTCATTCTCTCTCTCTCTCTCTCCCTCTCTCTCCTCCCTCTCTCCCTGTGTGTGGGGGTGGGGGTGGTTGAGGTAAATAAATTTTCATCACATTTCTTGGCTATGGAATAGCTGGTAATAATCCACGCATTCTCCAAAACAAATGACCTTTTTTACTCCTTTGTCTTCTTGAACCTCTACTTCTTTAATCATGGTGTTTCTAACCAGCAATACAGCTAACATGAAGTTATCACCTTCCGTCTCTCATCATGATGAAAGGGGAAAGCATGTTCCATGGAAAAAAGTATAATCTAACCTTCCCAAGATGTTCCACTCTTACTTATGGAATTTGTCAAGAGCAAAAGTTGTAAATGTTTTATCTTAAGGTTTGCTGCCAGGATTTTCTGAACGAGAAAAGACTTTGGGTATCTCTCAGAAGATTGTTTTTCTATAATTGGTAACAGCCAAAAAAAAGAGAGAGAGTTCAAATAGTAAAATTGGTAATCTTATCTCCTCTGTGGCAGAATGGGAAAGGTCAGTCTGCTTAAAAGACTTTTCTAAAACTGAACCGTGTGATCTAGAAAACACGGTATTTTAAAGCAAAGTAAAGGAAAGTCCATAGCTCTGAATTATAATACATGAGCATTAAGGACTGTGTCTCTACCTGTGCATAGTTTAACTTCATTTTCAATACTTCTAAAATGAAAATGTGTTTTCCACAATGTCATCTACATGGTGAAATTATTTGTTTTGTGTGCACTCTTGGCTCTTCATTTGTATTATTTTAGGCTGAATTGCTGGACTTCACTGTCATCACTGAATAGGCTTTGAGATATGATTAATAGGTACCCACCTTATAGGCTGGAATGATCGGCTGTAAAAAAAATTCATAGCCAAAATAAGTGGTTACATTCAATTATGTGGGTATTTTCTTTCTTTTCTGAAAATTCTAAAATTGGAAAATCTTTGATTTAAAAGAAAACTCAAACGTTCCTATAAATCCATTGACTCAGCACAGGATAGACTTTTGAGACTAATGATATATTGAGTGGATACATACATCATGTTAAGCTGTTCTGTGGTTTGTTTGCTTTTGGTTTAGGGTGCTGAATAAATCTCAGCCAATTGTGGTTTGTTCAGTAACTCTACGCCATAGTTCAATCCACTGTCTGTTATTCTTAAGAGATATTCTTCTATGTTGTAATTACTTAACATGCATGTCCAATTTTATTTGCATTTTTGTCCACTTCTCCCTTAACTAAAAAGTCCAGTAAATCTAAATACCACAAGAAATTGTATCTTTCTAAAAAGAAATTAAAGAAACATCTGTCTTTGGAAAAATGGCAGAATAAACTCACCATGAATTGGTGATTTACATAAAAAGCAAACCAGTTGAGAGATCTTACAGTGCCCAAATATATTGGGTTTGCTTCTCGTTCAAGATTTGGATTTTGCAGTCTCGAAGAAACTTTTTGCAAGAGGCTAGTCTGAATTAAATACTTTAAACATAAAAGCTTATCCAATTTTATTAGTATATCCTGCAATTTCAGTAACAGTAACACTTCTTTCTGGCAGAAGAATAAGATTGGGGTCCCAAAAGAGATCTGCCTATGCAAATCCATTTAGCCTTTCCTTTAACCAAGATGTTTCTTTATACTAAAATACAATATATAAAACACATGCATATGATAGCATATTAATAGAAGGCCTTTTTACGTGCACTTGTTAAGGCTGCTTGGGTAACAGAAGGCTATGTATATCATGCATTAGTCAAGTCTTTCATTATTTATTCAGGTTGACTAAGTGAAACTACATCCCAGCATTTTCTGTACTGCTTCTTTAACCTACTAAAATGATTGATCCATGTTCACTTATGTAACTGTAGAATCTTTCTCCAGCTAGGTTTTCCTGTTGTCTGTTTCTCTCTATCCAATGTTGTGCAGTTCTTATTCTCCCTGTGTTTAACATCTGTTGACTAATTTAATCTTCGCCTAATAGTCAATTTGTGTTAATCTTCTTCTTTTTTCCCTTGCACTTTTTTTTTTCATTTTTCTTCCGATGCTTGAAATAGAAGTGGAGCAAAAAGGTAAATAACATATATAGTCCAAACCCCCTCAGCTCCTTGTTATGTGCCTTATGGATGTTGACCTCCTCCCTTTCCCCTTCCCCACAACACACCGAGATTGTAATAATCAGCAGGATTTCATAAGTACCCTTTCTTAAAAGAAGTTGATTTTGCAATTTTGCAATAAACTGACTTGGCTGCTAAACTGACTCGGCTATTTAAAAGCAGGTGGTGGGATTTAGTATCTGATGGCACCTGCTCTGAGATGAAGACTCCCGTTGCTTTCTTCCTCCCTCTCTTTCTCTTTCCCTGTCTTTCTCTTACCCATGACGACTATTTGTTAATAAAAATGTCATCTTGCTTGGCTTTCCAGAACCCTCTCCATAGCATGCCATAATTACAGGGTTCCTGGTCTGGTCCATCCATTGTTTTGGTTGCTCTTTATTTCTGTTGCTCTTGATGAAGGTCTACGGATCTGATGTTTTAATTTTAATTTTTCCCCCTTGTATGTTGAAGCAGCTTTATTTTCAGTGTGAGGGTTTCTGAATGTTTCTTAAAAATTAAAAACATCTACCGACCAGTTGAACTGCTCTACATCAATTAGAAGTTCGGGAGAATAAATGCTTTTATGCAAGGGCAGTTCTATTTTTTCCCCCCCAGATTTAGTAATATGCCATAGAAGCTTGGTTTGTTGTCAGAGAAAAGACTGCAGGTGTAACTTTTAAGAACCATGATGACAAAGGTTAAAACATGTATTCATTACATATGAACTATAAGGCATTGTTGTTAGTTAAAGGGTTTTTTGTTTCTTTACATTTATTCACAGATATAATGTGCTTGCCTAGACTTTACGAATATTGTGAATTTTATTCATTTTTTTTAATCGTCTTGTCTTGCTTCTTTCTGTGACTACCAGTTTTTGTTTGCCCTGGGACGTTGAAAGCTGTGGTGGATTCCCCAAATTTATATGAAGCTGAACAAAAGGCAGGCGCGTGGTGCAAAGATCCTCTTCAGGCTGCAGATAAAATATACTTCATGCCATGGACTCCATACCGCACTGATACTTTGATAGAATACGCATCTTTAGAGGACTTCCAAAATGGACGCCAACAGACAACATACAAGCTTCCGAATCGAGTGGATGGTACTGGATTTGTGGTGTATGATGGCGCGGTCTTTTTTAATAAGGAAAGAACCCGAAACATTGTCAAATTTGACTTAAGGACTAGAATTAAGAGTGGAGAAGCTATTATAAATTCCGCCAACTACCATGACACATCCCCCTACAGATGGGGGGGAAAGACTGATATTGATCTGGCAGTGGATGAAAATGGCTTGTGGGTAATTTACGCTACAGAACAAAACAATGGAATGATAGTCATTAGCCAACTCAATCCATATACACTGCGTTTTGAAGCAACATGGGAAACAACCTATGACAAACGGGCAGCCTCTAATGCTTTTATGATATGTGGGGTGCTTTACGTTGTGCGATCAGTTTACCAAGACAATGAAAGTGAAACTGGTAAAAATGCAATCGACTATATTTACAACACCAGATTAAGCCGAGCAGAATATGTAGACATTCCTTTCCCCAACATGTATCATTATATTGCTGCTGTGGATTACAATCCAAGAGACAATCAACTATATGTGTGGAACAACAATTTCATCCTACGATATTCTCTTGAATTTGGTCCACCTGATCCTGCCCAAGGTAGGAATTCTCTTTTTATTTATTTATTTATTTATTTATTTATTTATTTATTTATTTATTTATTT
>JANHFK010002146.1:100972-112164 GCA_036250565.1 Sibynophis collaris | reverse complement strand
GCAGCAGCTTCACAGTGGTCAGTTTCATTCAGACAACAGTACTTCATTCTTCCTAAAGAGTTCCAGACACTGCTCTAGAACAATAAAAGCAATTCTTCCAACAGCTCACTAACAAATCATCTAACTTTCCATGATCCATGCCATTCAGTTTCTTTTAAGAACTTTCTTTTATCTCCTTTGTTTGGGAAGCACTGTGATGTCCTAGTTTACATGTCTTTGTGTCTCTAGAAAAATAAATTTATTTGTTTACCTCAGTAAAAGAACATTTCACTGTAAAATTCCTATATCTCTTTTTTTCTCTGTCTCTCTTCTTAAACTCTGTGTCATCTTTCCAGCAGATGTATCCAATTTCTCCATTTCTTCAGCAGTTGAAAGTTATCAGTTCTGACTGATAATCTCCCATTCCACAGCTAATATTTCTTCTTTGGTTAATTTTTTGTGACCCATGCTTAGAGAAATCCCTAACATTTCTGCTTTTGATTTCCATGTGCCCATGGTGTCTGTGGGCTTAACTCTGAATAGACTTACGCTGGTTCATACGGTTCTGTCACTGTGACTGATGCAAACTGCAGGGCTGCAGGTAAAATTTGACATTCTGAAGCCTGGGGCTGTTCCTGGCAGAGAGAATATGAAATGCAACCCTTTTCCCTCCCAAAAAAAAAGCACATTAAAGTGGGAAAAAGCTGTTATTGCAAGTAATCTAATTTGCTGAACCCTTGCTCTGACTAAGTTGCTGAGACGCTCAGTAATTCTTCATCTTGTTACAATAAATCATTTTACTTTCTTTTATATATCAGCTACTCTTAGGCCAGATAGCCTGAGCAGACAGACATGATGTGAGTTGTCCAAAGTGAGTCATTCCACCTGCTGTCTTTCCTGTGTTGGATGATGCTTGTGGGCCTCAGTCCCTTTCAGTGTGAGAGATGGCTGTCTGTGCTTAACATGGAGTCTCTGTATTTGTCCATTTTTTTGGTCATTCTTTTGTTTGTTCCATCTTCAGCTAAAGAAACACACAGACACAAGGAAATGTTAGAAATGTTATATTAAAGTAGCTGCTTGCTAAATATGTGAATTTACTGTTATGCATATACCTTCTGTTTTGTATGTGACCTGATTCTCCTTCCTTCCTTCCTTCTCCCTTCCTCCCTCCTTCCCTTTTTATTTATTTATTTATTTTTAATTTAGTGTTGTTTAGGACAAATTCTGTTGATTTTATTTTTCCCGTTGTACTTATGCGCTAATTGTTTACGAACGAATTGCTTCGCATTCATATGCAAGGATACGGAGTCACTTTCCTCTTCCTTGCGGGAGGAATTGTGGAACTGAATCCTAAATTGGTACATTAGAACCTGTTAACATTTGTTTTAAAATTTCTGATTGAAAATATCATTGAAGCTCCAAGGAAAAACAATATTACCTTATAAAGTTCTCTCTCTCTTTTATATGGTGTGTAGCTCTTTTACCCTTGGGAGACATACCCCAAGTCTTACTTCCAAGTACAACTTTGTCCTGAACGACATTAAAGACTTTCTTAGAATAAGAATTTTAGCTCAAGGGTAAGCAGTAACCCATGGGTGTCCTTTCTCTGTTGCAGGACATTCACTGAACAATGCCAGGGATACAAGTGCCATGGATACTCTACCGCTAAATGGTAATTTCAACAACAGCTACTCTTTGCGCAATGGAGACTATAACGACAGTGTGCAAGTTGTAGACTGTGGACTAAGCCTGAATGATGCCGCATTTGAAAAAATGATCATTTCAGAATTGGTGCACAACAACCTGCGGGGCAGCCACAAGAACCATAACCTGGAGCGTACATTACCAATCAAAGCTGTGATCGGTGGGAGCAGTAGTGAAGATGACGCCATTGTTGCTGATGCTTCATCTTTAATGCACAGTGATAACACGGGCATGGAGCTGCACCAAAAGGAACTTGAGGCCCCATTGATTCCTCAACGGACTCACTCTCTTCTGTACCAACCACAGAAGAAAGTGAAGATGGAAGGAACCGATAGTTATGTGTCACAGTTGACAGCTGAAGTGGAAGACCACCTCCAATCGCCCAACAGAGACTCGCTTTACACAAGTATGCCCAACCTCAGAGACTCTCCGTACCTTGAGAGCAGTCCTGATATCGAGGAAGATCTCTCTCCCTCCCGGAGAAGCGAAAATGAGGACATTTACTACAAAAGTATGCCAAACCTTGGAGCTGGCCATCCGCTTCAGATGTACTATCAAATCAGCAGAGGAAACAGTGATGGCTATATCATTCCCATTAACAAGGAAGGATGTATTCCAGAAGGGGACGTTAGGGAAGGACAAATGCAGTTAGTGACAAGCCTTTAATAGCGTAGCAAAGGAATCCTGAAGGCCACATGCAAGTATTAAACAGATGGACTTAATTGGCTCCATGCAGACCCCCTCATATCTGCTTGAAGTGACTATTCTCTTGTCCCTGTGGTTTCTCCCATGTAAAGGAGTTGACTGGACCTTTCAGTTCTGTGAATTTTTATAAAACAAAAAAAAAAGCTTTGTATATACACAGAGTATACTAAAAGAATTATTTGTTACAAAGAGAGAGAGAGAGAGAAAAGAGAGATACCATCAAGGTATTTTAAGATATCTTGCTGCTGACATTAAAAAAAAAAAAGATTGTGAAATAAACACACACACATACATACATGCAAAGTGTTCCAGCCATTTTACAGCAGCAGTTTGGGAACTAAATTTGTAAATATGGCTGCATCATTTTTGTATGCCTGCATTGTATTATATACAAGAGGTAGGCACTAAAATCCTGTGGGACAAATTTATTGTACCTTACTATTCCTGACTAGACTTGCAAAAGCAGGAGAGAGATTCTGCACCAGTATGCTGTTCATGGCAAATCTTTCCCACTAAGGCAAGGGTTGAAAACATGTCTAACCACTAGCAATCAAGCCACAGGCCTTATTTCATATATTTCTTCAACTGTACAATGTTCTCATGAAAAAAAAAATGGCTAAAGAAATTATATTTTGTTCTATTGCTAGGGTAAAATAAATAAATACCTTTGTGTCCAAACAGAAATATAATTGTCATTAAAATAATTTTAAAGGATTTGAAGAAAATATTGTGAAACGCTCTTGGTTGCACATATGCTACAAGCTGTTTCTTCTTACACTTGGTTCCGTAGTACCGTAATATGTTTAAACTGCAAACTCTACCCATTTTCTACTTCTTTTTCACTGTAACAGTGTTCTGCTTTGACATGACTATTCTTATGGCTTAAACTTGATATTGCCAAAAGAACATATTTTATGGGAAGAATTCTCTTAGATGCCAATTTATGCCAGGCCTTGCACAAATTTGGTTTAAAAAAAAAAAAAGAACAATCACCCACTAGCTATAAATTCAGTTCCCTTTTGTTCTTTTCTTGGGAGAAGGAGGAGGGTAGGTGGACTAGTGAATGGAAGGTGCCTGCCCCTTTTAAGCTAAGAGGAAACATAAATATTACTCTTCCATATTCCTTCTGCCTATATTTAGTAATTAATTTATTTTATGATAAAAGAGCTAATTAAATGTACATTGTTTCAGGTTTTTCTTTTTTTGCTCTTTTCCCCCAAACCCCTTTGTGTAAACCTGTTAATAATGAGCCCATCACTAATATCCAATGTAAAGTTTTAACACCTGTTTGACAGTAAATAAATGTGAATTTTTTTTCCAAATAGGTAAAAATGCGCTTTCTTGCATTATGGGTCATAAGCTCGACTATTGATTTTGTGAGCTGGTGAAATTCTGCTTTAAGGATCACTCCTTTTACAATTTTCAGACTATGTGAAGAAGTTTGAAGGAGGGGTCAGTTCTGTGCCACAACTTTATTGTCACGTGTCAAGATGAAAAGAAGGAAATTGGGTTAAAGTTAGCGGCATACTTCCCCTTTTATATGAGAATTTTTTTTTTAAAAAAAATCCATACAATCTTATTTATTAAAAGAAAATCTGTACAGTCATGTTTCAAGTAATGCTAAATTTCCAGTTAGCGATAAAGATAATCTCTTGTTCCCGAGAACAAAAATAAAATACATTGCTTCATTTATTAAAATACCATGAATATTCAAGCCCTTGCAAAAATGGTAAAATCCCAGCATTTTTGTGATACGCAAATTAACCTTACTCCTACTACTACTATTAGCAAAGAGGGAATCAAGGCGGGAAGTTGATACAATGCCCAGAGCTTTATAGTGTGTCAACAGCAAAGGATTTAAATTTCACTAAACTTATTTGTTTATTCCTCAACACTGAATTGTCTATAAAGCACTGCAAATTCCAATTTTCATTCGCAGTAACTCAGATTTAAGTCATGTGCTGATTTTTCATTCTTATTGCTAATTTGTTGGATCTTTTCCTCCCGTTTGTGAGCGTGCGTTGTGTGTATTGTGGCCCTATTAGACAAAACCAACATTAAACTGTCAGTCCATGCCAAGATTTTCATTAATAATTAAGGCCACTGGGTACCATCCGCAGTGAAAATTCTGCAGAAGCACCACTAAATTGATTGAAAGTTGCATAGCCAAACTTTCCAGTAGCCTTTACACGATGATGGATGGAATTTAATTTAAAGGAAGCTTTTGATGCAGCTATGTGTGGCATAGACTATCAAATGTACACCAAGGTTTGTTGTGATCTACGTATTACTTCAGATCAGCATGATTTTCTCAGATCGTTTTGCCAGAATTATCACCCTCCTGATCCAGAATGGTGTATGCATCATAGTGTACTGCACTAGCCTGGATAGCAGGTGCGGACTGTTTCCCACTGCTGAGCAGTGTGCAACAAGAAGGCGGGTGTTTGCATAGACCAGCTGCTACCAGTAAGTGATAAGAGGGCAGGGGGTGTGTGATGCATTATTCTGTCTTCTGTTAGTGTTTCTACTTTTACTTTGTGTTTCTTATATATTGGGTTTCCCTTGCTTAGATCTTGCCTTCCTGCCACTGCCTTCTGCTTCTTTCCCAAATCTGCTCTTTATTTCCATTTATATTTTCTTGCAATGTACTATCATGGGAACTCTTCTCTGCTTATTCAGGACCCCATGCATACCACTCCTATTTAATGTCTTCCGGACACTGCATTTATAGTTAGTGCTGTATTTTGATAGATTTTTTTTTTTGTACCCATGGAACGTGATTGGAAGTACGTCTTTATTTGGGGTGACCACAGACGTTTTGTAGATGAGCCTGTAAACTGTCCAGAATAAATGCTCAAAAACCAGTTGGAAAGTTCACTGAGCTCTTCAAAAGAGGAGCAATAAATCAAAGGTCGTTCTAAGCAAGTACATTGGGTTTTCTGAGATCATACTGGAAAATATTCCCCTTACTGAAACCACTTGATGAATGAGTTAACAAGTAGCGATTATAAGCTGTAGTTTAAGTGGACCCTTTTATAAACTTCAATTGTTTTACTTCCATTGACCTCAATGGTTCTATTCTAGGATATGATTAAAGTCTGAGTCTAATTTTATATTGATGAGAAAAGAAAATCTGAGAATGATACATATGTGAACATATGTGATACATTCTTATTAAATAGGTAGAGAAATAACCAATATGCACTAATAACCGTTCATAGAAGTTAAGTCTGTATTTTCAATGTGGCACTTATTGGCTATGGTAGACATCAGTTCACATCATCCCCAATCTTGGACTTTTCGTTGCCATAGTCTACCAAAACTAGAAGATCCAAGGCAGGAAAAGGCTGGGTTATTTAAATAATTTGAAGAAAAATGGAAAAGGTACATGGAAAGTGGTAACACCAAAAGGAATTTGTAAGCACATAAAATTAATGCAAGATGTTAGCATTATTATTCCCTTATTAATGTTCTATTATACATGAATAGTTTTTAATACTCTGTAACTATTTCTTGTCTTCCTTATTGTGAAGGAAGGACTTGCAAATTAGCATCTTTCAGAATTTTAAGACTTATTTGGTTTTTTTGGGGGGGGTCTACTTATTTATCCTTTCCACTATAGACCTGTAATGAGGTATGGAGTCACAGGTGAGATGGGCAGTGTAGAAATTTAATAAATAAGAATAAATAAATTAGAAAGTGGAATAAATATACTTGCTGCCGTTTTTCAAAAATCCTTTATTTATCCACGTCAATGTTTCTCAACTCAGGCAACTTTAAAATGTGTGGACTTCAACTCTCAGAATTCTGGGATCTGAAATCCACACATTTTAAAGCTATTAAGGTTGAGAAACACTGATCTATGTATTAAAAGCCTGTTTAATAGGGTTGCTCATCACTTTGGATTGGATTGGATTTAGAGCACACGGGGTTTGCATCATTTGCTCCTGGGTGCAATTCTTTTAAACTGTGGAACGCTTCCTTCTTGTACCTCAGGATGCAGTAGCTTTAAAAAACTACAAAAACTTACGTGTTCCGAAAAAACGTTTTAACTGTTACTGAATCTAAAGTCCTGCTCAGTCTTAATGACTATACCATTCTCTTAGTTCTTTTCAAGAATCATAAAATGCTTCCAGAAGCTAACATCCAAGATAAACAAAGGGGAGAAAATCCCACAAATATCAGGAGTTAGTGGCCCAGAACTGCCAACTTAAGGAAGTGGGTTTTTTAAAAAAACAAAACAACAAAAAAAATAGAATGAGAACATTAGCATCGGGATCTTTATGAGAGCTTCTGTGCTGGCAGGCACCGACAAGAATGAAGTAGTGGTACAAGGGAGTGGTAAAGCAAAGTTTGCTTTTAAAGTTTAAATGCTAGAGTTTTGCTCCTTCAAATCAAACATTTACCTGCCTGAAATTTTGACTAAAAGTTCAAACAAAGAGGTTTCTTTACTAATGGCAAATGTCTCTTAACATGCTGAAGTGATAAATGAAGAAGCTAGATTGGAGGAGGGCTGCTTGTTTGTAAATGAAATCTTAGGTTTGTCAATCCTGCCTATTTTCTTTACTGTTCATACTACTGTAGCCGGGTTGTCCTCGGCAGAGATTGAAGGACAAAGAGAGTTTGTTCAGTACAGGCCGGTCTTAAATCTTAAAACTAGACATGTCCAGTCAACCACGAAGGTTGCTGGGCACTGCCCCTTTCTCAGTCTACAAAAGGTAAAATGAGCTATTTTTCTTTGCTGTCATGCTTCATGTATAGTAACTAGAGTTCACAGATCTTAACTTTGTGAGTGAGTGTGTGTGAGAGAGTGAGAGAGGGAGGGATGCTTCTCAATTCATTAATGCATACAAAAGTACTATCTCTTGAATAATCCATCAAAATATAAAACATATTGTCGTAGATCGGGACAGAATTATTTTGCCATCCTGTAGGATCTATTCTGGAGCCTCAGGTGGGGCATCTTCATAAACTGAAGACACAGAACAGGTTCATCAACCTTATTATAATTTGTTAAACCTGTATGTCACCTGACTCTCAATGATTTTGGGCAGCTCACCCCGATCAAACACATTGCAATAAAATCTATAAAAGATGACAACCATCATAGGCCAGATGGTAAGAACCAAGGGTCTCAAATCTCCTCTTCCAAAGTCTTCATGACTCGTGAATGACAAGGGAAAGATGGCACCTAGATTTGTTTTTAGATATTTTTACCTCATCTTTATATTTTTATAAGGCAGTGAACATGCTTTCTTCCTATTTTCAGCACAACGCTGTGAGGTAAGTTAAGACTGAGGGAGAGTGATTGGCCCAAAATCACCCAGCTAACTTTCAGGCCTAAAGTTGGATTTGAACTCCTAGTCTTTTGGTTTCCAACCTGCTGGCTTAACCACTAGACTAAATTCTCTCCCTTTTTAATCTTCTAAATGTTGTAGGTAAAATATACCATTTTATCATCTAAATATAAAGGTAGAGGAAGCTACTCTGTTGTGTGAACATTCTGTTTCTTGGCATTTAAATGTATCTATAGTGCTAGAGACAGTGCTGTAAAAACAATTAGGATTTCTCCAAAGCACTTGTCCCTCCCAAGTATTATATAAGCCATATGCCAGGAGTATGGCTAAGCCATAATGAACCAACTGAGCGGGATGCCTTTGTTTGCTGGAAGTTAATCTTTTAATGGGGTTGCTTAGCAAGTAACTCTTGGGCTCTTAAGATTGTGTTTGGTGTGCCATGCAAGATGGCTGGCAATTTATTTGAAAGAGACTTCTTCTGCTATTTCTGGAATGTGTCACACTCTCTGTTAAAGACAGACGTTAACAGCTTTTGAAGGAATCCTTCCGAGGAATCTTTCAGAGTCATTCAAGAGATAGTTTCAGCTGTGAGTTTTCTTAATAGAGTTGAACTCTTGCATTCCCCACCTGCACACTTGAGGTAACTTTTATTTACATTGTGACTTTCTATCCTCACTTGGCAGAAGATTCCTCCTGAATTCCTTAATTCAGAGAACAAAGTCGAGAGAGCAGCTGTCAGAGGAAATGAAAGCTCCTCTCTGGCCCTCCTTTTCCAAGGCTGCAATGGATGAAGAACAAATTAACCAACTCAAATCCTACTGAGGATGACCATGATAGGTTAATTAGATTTCCTTCCTGCCTTTGTTGAGGAGGTAAGGCAGTATATATAGCGTTCTCTCCTCTTATGGGTTTTTTTTCCCCCACAATGATCCTTCAAGGTGAATTGGGATGGAAGACTTATTTAGCCCAAAGTTTCACAGAAAGTTTTTTGTGGTTGAGAGTTGAATCCAGATCGCTCTAATACCAGCTTGCCAGCACTCTGGTTGGAAAATGTGAGGGAGAGGAATACTTGCATATCCTTTCTCCACAGTACTGTCCCAATTTTTGGTTCAACACAGCAAAGAATAGCATGATGACAATTAAAAAATGCATTTCCATGAACATTGCCTGTGTTCAAGGCAATGGCAACACTTTGGAGTGAGTGTGTGTGTGTGTGAGAGGGAGGGGGTTTAAAGAAAGCAGACAATAGAAACGGGCATTATTATTTTTTTTGCAGACTCTTCAGGAATGACTTGACATCCTGAAGTGAAGAGAGAGAAAATGCGACCTGCTGCGTGTATTTAAAGAGAGCATTAATTGCATGCTGTCCTAGTGATTGTTGCATGGACTGATAGACGTTGTACATTTAGTCTAACAAGTTCTGGTACAATTGTAAAACAGAAACTCAAGGGGATTTTTTTTTTTTTTGTACCGACAGCTATCTCCTGTCTTTAGTGTTCTTTATTCCCTTAATTCATACCCTCTCTAGTTGGTAATTTTAATTAGCTCCTGCTCTCATTTCATGTGGGAATGGCAGTAGATTTCACGACAAAGAAATCTAGGAAGACTAGGTGGTATAAACTGCAGTCCTATTAAACTAGGCGTGGAAGTAAGTTTCATCCTAGTAATTGGAGTTCATATGTGTTATGATGACTCCGCCTTTTATATGGGTGATGGGTAATGTTTTCATGAAACTGATTTATGAGCATATATACCTTGTTTCCCCCAAAATAAGACATCCCCTGATAATAAGGCCAATCAGGCTTTGAGTGCATGGCAATAAGGCCAAGCAGGTTCAATAAATAAGACAGGGTCTTATTTTCAGGGACACACGGTATTAAAGGGGTGTAGGATAATAGATATATACATTAGCAATGGTAAGTGCAATATTTTAATATATGCATTATTATTATTTTTTAAAAATCAGCATCCATTTATTTTATTTTGAACCTCTCTCAACACAGAGCTTTGTATGCAGCTTCCCCACTGGGAATAACTTTGAACTACAAATTAACTGGGATTACTGTCTCATTTCTAATACACATTTCCTTGATGACATTTTGTATACATATTTCTGATTTTTTTTTTAAATGACTTTCCATTTTGAATGCAACCTTTCAGAAATGTGAACTTTTTCAGACATATCATATTCAAACTTTGGGGTATTTAGATTTAAGGAAGATGAATGCTTAGCAGATGCTGTTTAGTGTCATCTGTGCCACCAAAGACTTCATTACAACATCCCTTGAAAATCTTGGGCATGTTTCGTTTACATTTCACATCTCTACTCCACACAGAATTTGACTAAAAAGAGCCAAATTCTGTTGCCCCACTAAGATAAATCAAATTTATTATAACATACACTTTTGTGGCTACTCCTTGAAATGATTTTCATTATCACTGGGATATGCAGAGAATTGGAAAAGAGGGGAGAAAAATCACATGAAAAATTGCTAAACGATTTGAGTTTGTTTTGGGGAAACATAACTGGAACATATAAGGACACAGTTATGTCCTGGATTAGAGTTTATTCTTATACAAAAGGGGAAAAATAGTAGAAAAAATAAGGGATTCCTTCTAAAAGCATCATCTCAAAACACTAAGGTCTAGAATTCTCCTCCTTCAGACACAAAGTTCTTGGAATCTACATTAATTGCCCCTGAAAATTGTGTTGAAATAGTTTCATTAACAAATTAGTGTTTATTTAAATAAAGGTGGTTTTACTTTCTCTTTTTTCATGTCCAGATATTTTTCTCCAGGTCTTTAATTGGGGGGGAGCTTTTTAAAAAAAATACTTTATCTAGATTTTATACCTGTTAATATTAATCTGTTTTCTCTGTTTAGTTCATAAACAATTAGTCAGACACTGAGAGTGAGAAAAAGATACTCCTATTGAGCTACTTATCCTGTATTTTAGATCAGCTCCATGAAGTGTGGGTGAAATTTTATTTCATTGCTTTCCTTTAACTCCCTGGAGCCAGGATGTTGTTAAACCACCTTTCAAATTTGAATCATGGCACTTTTATGGCTTTTTAAAAATTAGTTTCATTTAGAGATGAAGGTCTGCAGGAAGTGACTAATTTAACTGAGTTCATACAGAATTCTCTCCCATACCATTCATCTCCCAAGTCAGCAGTTACTTGAATAATTCAGATTTTGAAAAAGTTACAGTGCAGTTAGATAGAATCTCTTTAATAAACAACTTTAATCTCAAGGTGCTCTCTTATTTTAAGGAAATGTCTTCTTACCTCACTAATAATTTGAGGAAACTATTACAGAGCATCTAACAAAGTCTTATGCTGACGTAATTATCTTTCACAATAATGTGTTGCTCCATACGCAGAAAAACAGTGGTCTTAAACATAGAATTGTTGAATTTCAAGATGATTATTTTCTAGTTTAACGAAAAGAAGGACTAGGGGAGACATGATAACAGTGTTCCACTATCTCAGGGGCTGCCACAAAGAA
>JANHFK010002146.1:9225-20751 GCA_036250565.1 Sibynophis collaris | reverse complement strand
ACAGCAAAGGCTGGAAGGGACCTCAGAGATCATCTAGTCCAACCCCCTGCTCCCTGGCAAAATGGACTGCTCAATTGTCCGCACCCACCCAGTCATATGACCACATGGCCATGCCCACCAAGCCATGCCCACAGAACTGGTAGCAAAAAAATTTAGATTTCACCCCCGGCTTACCAGAATTTTGTACAGTTGGGTAACAAAAAGTATACATGCAAATAATAGAGACAATTAATCAACAATTTACAGAGAAGCCAAGATGGAGTGATACACGTTTTTTTCCCTATTGAGGTAGGGAAAGTGTAGAAAAGAAGGGTAAAATAGTAAAAAAAGTAGAAATTAAAGACATGGAGTAAAAAAGAAATAAAAGACATAAAATGCAAAATAGCTAAACCTAGTTTATATCCCAATCATTCCTGATCCTTCTTTGTCCTTCTCTTGCAAACCATCCTTGTTTTCACCACGTTCTTCTTCCATTTAATCAATTGCCTTTTGTTCTTCAAATTTCCTTTCACTCTCTTTTTGAGTTTTTTTATCAACTGCTTTCAACCATATCTTTCTTCTCCTTCCTTTTTCTCTTCTTCCTCCAATCCCAATCATTTTTCCATATCAAATAATTGAGACAGAGAGGTTGGAGCAGAATTTGGAGAACCTTGAGTTTAACATACTCATCTGATGTATGAATCCACAGGACCTAGAATAGATGGACATCAAGTCTCAAGTTAAACACCTTCAGGAAAAGAATGGCAATTCCCAAAAAAATTAGTGGCAATTCTTCAGAATTTCAGGTTTTTACAGATTTTACGTATGTCAAGAATTTATCAAAAATTTTTTTTCAAATGACTCATGTTCTTTAGCATATTGAAAATATATTATTTGCTCTGTAGTGCCAAACGTTGTTATCAATAGCACCAAAATATGCTCAGGACTAGCAATGGCAAATCTGTTAATTTGTTTTCAATCAGTTTCTCTTCTTTCTTCATTAATTTAATGTTATAGTATTTCTTTATTATTTGTCAGTTTTAAAAACAAAATCACACACATATATATGTAGGTGTGAAGAATTATCATAATCTGCACATATTATATGCTTTGTTGTGTAAATATTTAGAACCAACCATGCCTACTAAAACATTTTGCATTATTTGTTAGATCCACATATTTTTTGTGTACATTTTTTCCTGAATATACACATTTACTGCACATTGTTTGAATTAAGTATTTGTATCATTAAATTCAGTAAAAGTACAAGTGCAGAGAGTCAGATTCAGCATGTCCAATGAAGAATCATGGGTACACACAAAATCTTTAGTTTATAGAGATGAACAGCAGAAAAAGAACCCTAAAACAACATGGTTTGAATCTCAAATTTTATTTTAGACAACATTACCATTACCATGATGGAAAATTAAACAATACCAAGAGTACAAATCTTCAGCTGCTAAGATGGCATCCTTGGTCCATAGGATTGAGTAGATCACCTTCTTTGACCTTAGAAAAGGAAATCCAATATTTGATTTCACTTCCTGACTGAGTCTGCTAAGTATCTAAATACTGGAGTGGCCCAAAAAGAACATATGGATATGAGGGAGGGAGTGTAAAGGACAAGGCCATGGCCTTAAAGGACAAGAGAAAGAATTGCTACCAAGGCAATGGTCAGACGACAAGCTCTTTTCTCAAGGTCGGGAAAACATCTCAGACAAATACATAGTTTTGTATATATTGATTAATTAGTCCTTGTTGGGCTAACAGGGAGGAAGTGTTAAGCAGAGACCAGAATAAGTAGAGTTGATCTACTGGCCTTCTGTACTCCATTGGATCTCACTGTGGAATATTTCTTACCAGTTGGCTTCTAGGTATAGTTTAAGATTCTGATGATCACTGTTAAAGCCTTGTGTGTCCTTGCTGTCTGAAATACCACTTACCTCCATTTGTTTCTTCACTTTCAGCATGTTCAAGTGGGAGAGATTGTTCTTTGAGCCTCATCTATCAAATAATGTCATCTTGCTGGATCAAGGAGGTATGCATTCTTGGTAGTGCCTACCTTCTGCATTAATACAGTTCACATCATAATGATGTTTCAGGAATTATTAAAAACCAGGTTGTTTTCTCAGATCTTTATATATAATAACTGTGGGCCCTCTTTTAGTTTAACTTAGTTGTTCTTCTGGCCAGCTGTGGTTCTATTTTTTCTCTGTCTTCTTTTTCCTTATTTGTAAGCCACTCAGAACTTACAAATTGAGAAGTCAGGTGCCTTAAAACAACAATAACATGTCTGAGATATGGTAAAAATATTACAACGATGCAGATTTGATTCCCAGATAGAGATGGAGGTCTATCTCTAATACCTTAAAGCAGCCACACCATTTCCTGGATTTTTCTAATAATTACCTGTGTTTCCCTGAAAATAAGACCCTGTCTTATATTTTTTTGAACCCTGAAATAAGCACTTAGCCTTATTGCCATGCGCTCAAAAGCCTGATTGGGCGTATTACCAGGGGATGTCTTATTTTGGGGAAAACAGGGTATGAGAAAAGGAATGTCCATTTTAAGTTGTTGGGGACAGTTGCTAGATTCAAGTTTATGCATATTCTAGAGCACCTTTGGGATATGGATTCAAATGTACTGCACTGCCACTATACTAAATACCTTTCCTACTATTTGTAAGGAATGGGAGGGGAAAATATGTTTTTTGAAAAGGGGAGAGATTCAGGAAAGCAGACAAAGAAATGCAAATGTTTTTTAGTTTTCATTTTTGCCCCACAGAACAGTTGGTTGTAATGCTTTGACGCTACAGGACTTCAACTTTATTTAATTAGGTCACTAATACAGTCTAATAGAGACTTTCAGGTATCTAATAACAACCTTACTTTATGGTATGTGATTTTTTTGTATATATGTAAAGGAACAGGTAACTTCAGCCTTACTCGGTGGTCTTTTGACCTGATTCAGCAGGAAATGCTAATGTCTTGCAGACCTTTTCAAAAGATCCTACTGCCTATTGAAATCCCTTCTATTTCCAATACATCTTTGAAACCCACGATTCCCGGTTGATATTAAAGCTGGGGATTTCAGTGGTGGAATAAGTATCCTCACATATTCATTTCAGTAATTTAAAAAGAAAGGCCAACCTCTCTTGTTAAGCCTAGTTCAGGCTACCTTAAAGCTTCCTTCAATCAAAGTACAATTCCTCATTAAGGGGAAAAAAATATTAATAACATCCTCATTTTGCTTCCTCTTGTGAATTATTTGCATTCCAAAATGTGCACAGCGTTAGTTTCAGGGTAAATGCAAATATGACAGCGGGATTCCTCACCGAGCTCTTTTTTATTATTAGTTCCTTTTATGCCTTCCATTTATTATTCCCTCATCATTTTTCTCATTGTATTAAAACGTTACCATTTCCTAAAATAATAATATTTTCTTTCATTCGATAATTGTCCCAGCCTGGTTTACAGTAGTCTTGGTCGCAGAAGCAAGCATTGATAATTTGACACCGTTTATAATAACTTGCTTGCTTAGGGGAAATCCTAGAATTAACAATCATGGGGACTAAATCCTTTCCTTTTCATTGAGCAGATGATTATGCTGGGTGAAGGTCACGTGATTGTCAGAGAAGACAAGAAAGGTTGGCAGAGTTCAGAGGGTATTGAATCCATAGCCAGCAGGATGAACATAAATGAATGATTTGTTTTGAATCCTGCCTCTGTATTTAGAGTAGCCTATCTGTCCATGGGATCTTAAAAGGGATGCATTTTCTTTGGGACATTACACTCAAATTCTGCATCCAGATCAACAGCTTATATCCTGTTTTCAGGATGTGAAATAGGAATGAGTGCCGAGAAAACAGTTTAAAAGCTGCCTACTCAGTTTGAATGAGAGCAAGTTATTGGTTGTGTGGTCCCTGCCAGGCCTGATTTGATAAACTACTTACAATTACTTTGTTTTTTTTTATCCCTCCCTCCCTCTCTCTCCCTCTCTCTCTCACTCCTTCTCTCTCTCTCTCTCTCTCTCTCTCTTGTTTCCCTGGTCATATTAAAAATGGAAATAGATCTGACTAATTAAAGTAAACTAATAAAATCATTTGATCATCCTGATTCATGGCACTTCATTGTGCCAAGCTTCCCTGTTGACTCTCATATTGTTATTGTAAAACTCTTCTGCATATATTACAGAGGAGGACAGCTTGCGTGTCATTTCCTATCTTTTCATTGCTGTCCATCATTGCAAAATCCTTCCACACAATGGTAGGGAAGTGCAAATAATACATACACAATGCCACTTAGAAGACTGCCTAGCCTTTTTTTTTTTTTTTTTTTTTTGGTTTTTCCCCCCAACAATGCAGCCAGCAGTAAATAATTGGGGATGGTTATTTTTTTTCCTTTTCTCTTGTTGATATTGGTAATTACGGATCAAATGCGGATTTGAATGCGCGACTACAAAGAGTCTAAAACAAATCAATCATAGGGAGAAGTAAGATTTAACACACTCATGGATTCAGCCTGACACAGCAATGTATAATTTTATTTCAAAAGGCTGAAGAGATAGCAAAACGGTTTTAATTTCCATACAAAGCAGCCGAGGGGTTGGGAAAACATTGGTTGAAAGCTAACTCTTTAAAAAGAGGAAATTACGGCTGTAGCAAGGTGTTATTTTGAAACTGGCAAAATGGACATGGGGAGTCAAGGTGAAATGTTTGACAAAAGCTACAAACTTTGGGTATTATTCTGAGGCAAGAATGCTTTGGCTTTGGTTTTTGTGATTGCTTTAAGAAGAGAGCTGAATCCAGAAAATAACATTGGAGCAGATTATTTCTTCTTTCCTCCATCCTAAAATGATACCTTTAAAGACCTGTATGTTTTCCCTTTCAGGGTAAAATACAAGTTTTAGGAATGATTTCAGTTTAACAATTAAAAAAAAAAAAGAACATAGGGACAAAACAAACAAACAAAGATTATACATATTTGGATTATACATATTGAATCAACCGTTCTTGCCAATTGATTTGATTTTGACAAGTTATTTTAAAAGCTTGTCCTGAAAAAATAAAAGAGAGGCCATCTTCTAAATTGCAGGGTTTTTTCCTAAGATCTCAGCACCTGCTTCTGGAGCAGAATTCATCCTGAAGAAAAGAAAGAACCCTGTTAGTTCCTCTCTTAGATATGTTGAATAACTGCTTACTTTAGGCAGTCTGGTAGTCCTGCATCTTATCGCAAAGTAGTTAGGAATGATAAAGAGAGAAGTCAATGAATGAATGAATGAATGACCAAGAGTGTTGTTGGTTCAGTGCCTTGCATTGCTGTGAGAGAAAAAACAGGTTGGATAGAGAAAGGGGAAATCAATCCAGTGTTTCTCAACCTTGGCAGCTTTCAGATGTACTGACTCCAACTGGAGTCCACATATCTGAAACCAGCCAAGATTAAGCAACACTGATCTAATCGAAGGCAGCACCAATGGTCTGTTTAGTATCTATGAAGATGCTTTAGAGCTTTGCATGCAGAGAAATCTAATAGGCCATGTCTGAGAATCTCTTTAATTCATGTTTATTTAGAAGTAAATTCTATGGAACTAGGTGGCTTTTATGACTGGATGCTTAAGTAGAAGATGCATAGATTGTTTCCCCAATGCTCCAAAAAAAAAAAAAAGTAAATCTTGTTTCTCTTTAAAAATCATCTTTTGTTTCTACTTGGTGCCATTTGACACTGATTAAAATGAGGAGCACGTTTATGGCATTGAAACAACTATGTCCCTATTTCTGATTCTTTAATGTTGAAGGTTATGATTTAGTCTGTCTTCAGGAAGAATACATCTCATTTTTTTAAAGAAAAAATTCTAATAGGGCTGTGCAATATTTCAGATGTGAAGGACAACATGTGTTTTGGAGTAGCAATAGCACTGTATATACTGCTTCACAGTGTTTTACAGCCCTGTCTAAGCAGTTTACAGAGTCAGCATATTGCCCCCAACAATCCAGGTCCTCATTTTACTGATCTTGGAAAGATGGAAGGCTGAATCAGCCTTGAGCCGGTGAGGATCGAACACTTGGCAGTGGGCAGAGTTAGCCTGCAATGCTGCATTCTAACCACTGCACCATCACAGCTCCTTAGCAGTAAATGGGGATACTACTGTAGTACCTTATTCAGTTCTTTAAACCAGCCATGTCCTTAACCTAGGATCATGTGATGGTGTTCCACAACTGCACTATAGAATATGGTGCTTTGTTGATGGGGGTCCTTGCATGCTCTGAAGCATCTTTTTAGTTTGGATCCAAGTGTTGCACTTTCATCTAATATCCTAAGGACTAGAATTGTTATCCCCCCCCAAAAAAAAAAAGTTGCTTTATGCAACTCTTTGGAATCATCTAAACCATTTAATTCAAGAAAACATTTGCTACATCTCCATGGATCAGATTTATGCTACATTTCCTTGGTTCAGATTTACAAAACTTTCCATAAGTTCAGGCAAGAGAAGGCGACCCCTTTCTGAGCTGAGCCGATGAACAACTAATCACAGTCTCTAGAAATGGGAAAGGTAAAATAACGGCTATTAATTTTACTTGCTATGATTTTTACCTCTCTTGCTATGTGAGTTTTGTTCTAGATGCGTAGCCTCTGGCAGTAACTGGGGAGAATGCACTACGGTGAGATATGGCACATAAAAAAAGTGTGACAAATTGCAATGCCAGGGTTGTCTTCATGGCTTGTGATGTATTGAAACTTAATCCTAGACCAGACAATCAGGACAGAGACAGAATTTGCTGTTTCCTCAAGGTTCTTTTTACAAGGCTCCTGATGAGAAAGACTCTGGAAAAGGGGAAGGGATGTCAGAAAATGTGGTAGCTAACCTGGTTGGATTAATTTAGGACTATCCTTATTAAGAATGAATGCATCTGAGAACTTTATGCGAGGGAAACAAAAAAAAATGGTTGCTTTATTCATTCAGCTGTTCTTTGGTTTCCAACAGTCGTGCTTGCTTGTAATAGCTAAACTGTGCCAAAATGTGGCTTGCGGCTGACAAAAATTAAGTGTTTTTATGCCTGAGAATTAGAAATGTTTGGGATTTCTTATTTTGATGCATTGCAATCTTCATCCAAAAGATTTCAAGAAGTCACGTTTCTCCTGGGTTGCTTGACATGGGATATATTTTTGACCCTCTGGTTTTGAATTTCTGAAGGAAAGATTAGGAGGAAAAAAATATTTTCCTCCAGAGAACCTGAAATTTAGCATTGGCTCCTTAAATAATTAGGTCAAGATTCTTTGGGAGGGTTATGCAAGTTCTAGGAAGGATAAACTCCTTCAGGTTTTCTGCCCCAGCAGGCATAGCTTTAAAATCAAATATTGCTCTTTGAGTATCTTTTCTTGAACAGTTTTTCTATGAGGTGCAGTGTTTCCCTTATAGGTGCTAACCTGTTCTGCCTGAAACTGACAAGGCCTTAATCAGTTATAGGTTGAAGACTTTTGCCTAACCTGTTTGCCACTGGCAGTCACCAACATACTAGGCAAACAGCTGGGGCTAGCACATTCCTCAAATGTGTGTTTATTTACTCCCATCTGCCCTGTCCAATTAATGTAATACAAATATTAAACAGTGTCCCCCTTTTGTCCTCTTTTCCAGTTATCTCTGTCTTCCTCTGCCTGTTGAGATATCTAGTAAATCTATTTATGACTGGCAGTACCATAACAATCCATGCCAAATGTTGAGTCACATTTTTGACCAGCTACAGCATTAGAACTGCAGTTAATCCGGTAATTGATAATGATATTTTATGAATTAATGCAAAATAAAGACCTCTATTCATTCATTCATTCTCTCTCTCTCCCTCCGTCCATCTCTCTCTCCCCCCTCTCTCTCTTCAATCTTGTTTTTTTTCTGACTCAATTTCAAACATCTTTGCCAGATCACCTGGTGCAGTGTTCCCTGGCCATATGGCTTAGTTTTCAGTTTTCTTTTATCTGCTAGTGCTGGGTTATGCAACAGTGAGCATTGCCCAGAAAAACTCTTTCTTTAAAGATAATCTCACCCTTACCTATAATCAGACAGAGCTTGTTGTTTTTTTAATTGTAGCATACATATACATATGTTATAAGAGAAGTGCTTTCAGCTGCGGGCAACACCTGGCCAGCCCTGCCTGGACTTGGAAACTGAGCTCTGGTTAACAACAGAATAGGAATCATTATAAAATGATACAGTTTACTCCCAATCAAGCTGTGGATTTTACAACTAAAGTAATACATCTGTTTAAATGTAGCATTACATTTAGAGTCCAAAAGAAAGAGTTCGTTCTAAAAAAAAACTGTGGCTAGATCCATTCATATTGGACAATTTTCATCCAGTATTCAATCTTCCCTTTTTAGAGAAGATTTTTGAGGGGTTAGTTATGCAACAATTTCAGATGATCTTAGATGAAATGGATTATTTTACAATCTGGTTTCCAGCATGGGTATGGGACTGAAATAATATTGGTTGTGCTTTTGGATGACCATTGGTGTCAGCAGGATGGGAAAAGTGTATCCATCCTTAGTGGCTTTTGATACCATCCACCATAGTACCCATCTAGATTGGTTCTGAAGATTGGGAGTGGGCAGCCTTGTACTATACTGGTTCTCTTCCTTCCTCTCTAGGGAATGGGTGTCAAACTCATGGTGTCACATTGGCATCACATGATGTTTCACAACATTTTTCCCTTTGCAGAATGGGTGGGCATGGCCTTCACATGACACATCCAGCCCTTGGATTGCCAGTGTGACATCCCTGCTCTAGGGCAAGTTCCAGTCAGTGTTGATTGGAAACAAGAGGCCCTTCCTTTGGCTCTGCCTCTCCATTTCTGTTTAACGTCTACATGAAGCCACTGGATGAAATTATCCATCATTATGAGGTGAGATATCATATTATCAGGGGTGAAATCCAGCAGGTTCTGGAGAACCGGTAGCAGAAATTTTGAATGGTTCGGAGAACCAGTAGCGGAAATTTTGAGTAATTCAGAGAACTGGCAAATGCCACCTCTGGCTGATCCCAGAGCAGGGTGGGAATGGAGATTTTGCAATATCCTTCCCCCAGGAATGGGGTGGGAATGGAGATTTTGCAGTATCCTGGAGTGGGGTGGGAATAGAGATTTTGCAGTATCCTTTCCCTGCCACGCCCACCAAGCCATACCCACCAAGCCACACCACACCCACCAAGCCATGCCCACAGAACCGGTAGTACAAAAATTTGGATTTCACAACTGCATATTATCCCAGTTTTACATCTTTGCTCCAATAAACTAAGCAGTGCTCTTGATGTCCACTCCCAGTCTGTAGGGGTTTGGGTTGGAGTGATAGGCTTCAGCTCAAACCCAGCAAGACTGAGTAGTTTTGAGTCCTACAGTTTCCATTTTTGGTTCTGGATAAAGAGAGACTGCTCCCAAATTACCGGATATATAATCTGGACTCAGATTGGAGTCCAGATTCTTGGATTCACAACTCCTGCTCAAAGATCATGTGGCAGTCATGGCCAGGAGAGAGTCTTCGTATAACTTTATGTTGTGTGCTAGTTGTGCTCGTTCTAGACAGTGAGGTTGATTCATTGCCCTTGTCGCTTCTCAAATACCCTTGAAGACCATCCATAAGCTGCAGTTGGTACAAAATGCAACTGTGCAGTAGTTATGTATGCTTCTTGACCAGCACATAATACAGCTCTGACCCAGCTCATGCTGTATCAGTTACCAATATGCTTCTGGGTTCAATTCAACGTGCTGGTAATGACCTATAAATCCCTATATGGTATGGTACTGGAATATTTGAAGGAGCTCCTCTCCATAGGGAACTCCTCTGCTCTATCAAGTGTAGCAAGAGAGGCATGTTATGGGTCCTTTCTAAAAAGGAGTGTTAGCTAATAAACCCCCTTTTTTTTTTTGCCTTAGTGCCCTTCCCTTGGAATATCATTCCCCATAGCTTATATTAGGTGTGACTCTGCTGGCCTTCAGGAAGGCCTGAAGATATGTCTTAGACAAATGGTAGTAGCCGAAAGTTTTTTTGAATAGCTGTATTCTACACAATGTATTGATTGGATTCTGTTGTTGATTGTTATTTTTTGTGCTTTTAATTTGTTTATATGTATGGTGTTATTGATTGGCTTTTTGTTTTGGATGCCATTTCAATTGTTGTGAGTTGCTCAGATTCACTCAGGTGAGATGGGCAGCGATACCCATTGAATAAATAAATACAAATTATTTAGCTGCACCATTCTTGCTATGTTGCTTGTAAAGTTGAGCTGAAGTCACTCACAGGTTACCTTTGTCTGCCTTGTCTGTACAGATGTATTGTGAATATATTATCTTTGTATGATACAATTCCAACCTTGAAAGTTTATTAGACAAGAAAACAACTCACAAAGTTTGCCCAGAGTCCATGTAAATAGGCCCATTATTTACAGCTTTCATATTACTGTCTTTATCAGTAGCAACTTTTACTTAGGAGTATTCAATATTAATTTTTGTAGCTAGCACAGTGGCTCAGCCTTCTAGGGGGTTATCTCCTGCTTTCGTTCCTTTTAAAAAATGAGAGCAATTATTTGCGCTTATAAGAGCAGTGGGAAATGCAGCCTGCTAAAACAAAAAATAATTCAAACAAACAAAAATCAAATTATCCACAGGCAAATTAGAGAATAGACACAGCCCCAATGAATACTTGGTCTAACTACCCTGCTGCTGACCTCCTTTTTAAAACTCACCATGTGATTTATGTGAATGAATCAGTTACCTTGGGCAGAATATTTTTTAGGATGACTGTTGTGAAAACTTGAAGGGAGAAGGAAAATCAGAAGGATTCTCCAGAAGGTGTAGGTTTATAGTTAAGGGTTCAGCATCCTGATCTTCCAAAGGATTAGATTACCTAGGAACAATTCTAATAAAGATGCTTGAGTTTAATAATAATAATAAAGATTAAAGTATAGAACTGCATTTTTTTAAAAATGTGAACGTGTTTAACTAACAGGGTATTTTTAATAAAATTGATCAGGCCTAAACTTTTTTTACATCACCATGATGTTAAAAAAAAAGATGTTGAAACTCTAGAAAGAGTACAAAGAAGAACAACACAGATCATTAGGGGACTAGAGGTTAAAAATATAAAGAACGATTGCTGGAATTGAGTGTGTCTAGTTTAAAGAAAAGAAGGGCTAGGGGTGACACGATAGCTGTGTTCCAAAATCAAAGGGGTTGCCACAGAGAAGAGGGAGTAAACCTGTTCTCCAAAGCACCTGAGGGCAGGACAAGAAGCAATGGATGGAAACTAATCAAAGAGAGAAGCAACCTAGAACTAATGAGAAATTTCCTGAAAGTGAGAACAATTAATCAGTGGAACAACTTGCTTCCAGAAGTTGTGGGTGTTCCAACACTGGAAGTTTTTAAAAAGGAGATTAGACAACCATTTGCGTGAAATGATATGAGGTTTCCTGTCTGAGCAGGTGGTTGTACTAGAACAGTGGTCACCAACCAGTGGTCCGGGGACCACTGGTGGTCCCTGGGAAAATTTTGGTGGTCCGTGGAGA
>JANHFK010002145.1:211503-224209 GCA_036250565.1 Sibynophis collaris | reverse complement strand
AAAGTAAAAAAAAAGTTCCAAGGATCACATGGCAGAGTTGATTGACACAGCTGATTATTGGAACCTTTTTTTAAAGCATTTTTTACTACCTGTTGCCCAAACGGGTAATAAAAAGTGCTTTAAAAAAGTTTTAAAAACGTTCAGATGATCAGCTGTGTCATGGATCATGGAACTTTTTTTTTACTTTTTAAAGCATTTTTTTACTACTGGTTCGAGAGAACCGTCCCAAACAGGTAACATTTTACCCCTGGTTGAAAGGATGGAATTAGGCACAGAAGCACTATTCATCAGCCACTTGACTAAGATGACACATTTTTCTAAACTAAACCTCACAACTTGGAAAACAAAAAATGTTAAGAAGTGATAAAATGCCACAAGAAACCTAGGAATCTAAATTAACAATTCCACCCAATATTTTGCTTTTAGTACAAAACTCTCCCTGGCCCAAACTAGTCCTGAATTTCCTGACAGTCAAAAAAAAGCTTTTAACTTACATCATAACTTGACCATAGAACTCACTCCATTGTGCAGGACACATTCAGTGGATTTTGATAGCAGTGGTATAGAAGTTCAACAAATGCATAAACAAATTTAAGATTCCTTTTCACATTCCAGAATAATATACTTAACTTGCTTAGGTATGGAATTCAATTTCTATTAAGCTAACATAACCCTCAATAAACCTGCAATGATATAAAACCAGTGTTTCCAGACTTACTTTTTATATCTGACCCCTGGATTTTCTTCTAGAGTAGCACATAAGGTAACAATTTGCTCAGCAATTTGCTCCATTATATTATCATTTGTTTTCTCTATGTTGGGACTGTAACAGCGGTAGAATGCATTTGGGACATCAAGAGTAAATACCTAAGTCAAGAAACAGTTTTGTTACAGCCTGTTAGGTTTATACAGTGTCAAAAGTACCGGAGAAATATATGTCAAATATACAGGAGAAATATAGGTCAAAAGTACAAGAAAAAGATAAATTAATGTAATCTCTATTATGGATATTTTTAAAGAAAAGTCTAAGTGCCTGATAAATGATCCCAAGCAAAGGACTCACAATACTAAAATATACATCTTACGATCTGCTAATATACTGGTACTAATACCTGAGGGGAAAAGCCAGGTCTTATGGAAGGAAATAGGATTGGGATCATAAAGATTTCATGGAGAAAGACACTATGACAAAGGAAGCACATTCCCTGAGCCCATTAGAAGACTATTGCACAGAAGGAAATCTTTTAGATCTGGCATGACAGGCTAAGATCACTGACAGACAAGTAGCCTGGCTCCATGATGTGCAGGACTTTAAGGGTGATAACTGGCACTTTGAATTGATTTGAGAAGCATACTGGGAGCCATCATTTCAGCAGTGAAGTCATAAGGATGAGCCTTGATGCACGCAAGACTGCATGCACTCCTACATTTTGAATAGGTAGAGCTTCTGAATACCTTTCAAGGGCAGCCCTGTGTAGAGTGCAGTACCGTAATGCAGTTAGGAAGTTGCTAAAACATGAATGAACATGAGCTGAGCCTTCTCATTCAAGAATGAGTGCAACTGATGCAAAAGATTGATTTGTGCTAGGACTCTCCCAGCCATGTTTGCCATCTGCTCCTCAAACAGGAGCTACAGTATGAGTCCAAGATGCCCCTCCTTTAGCAGTCTCAAAGTCCGCAACAGCTGAATCTTCTTAAGGTTGAATCACAGTTTGTTCTTCCCAATCCAGACCCTCAGTGCCCCTGGGCATTGAAATAAGGCATTCTGGTTGATATATTACAGTTGGATTATTATATTCAAACCATTTTTGGTACTCTTAAGAACAGCTGAGATTCTTAAAAAGGTTCTTCAGTTATCATCAGCATTGCTTTACACCAGTGGTTCCCAATGTTGGGGCCTACGCCCCACAGGGGGCAATTTGGAACCTTGTTTCAACCAAGTTAATGGCCTTTTAGGCTTCTTCCGAGTGAATACGAGTTCACTTTTTGAATAGTAAGAATTATATGTCATGGGGGGGTGGGGGGCATGATTTTAGAAATGCTTAGGTGAGGCATGGCCAAAGAAAGGTTGGGAACCACTGCTTTACACTTAACTGTATTTTATCTGATTCATAATTACAATATTGGTAAACTATGCAATAATTTTACTCTAGGGATAATCATAAGCCAAATATTTTCAGAAAATATACTATTTTCACTAATGCATTACTCCTCACTGTCAAGAGATTTGTGTTTAGTAACTGAAATAGATATTAAAATCAGAATCTAAAATTCCATACACAGGGAAATCTCTCACAAGTTAATTGTAGGTCAATCACTCTCTCGTAACTCAAAAATTGTTATGAGAATAAAATTGGTGGGCAACTATAGAGTGATGTAATACTCGGAGTTCCTTAAATATAGACAAATATTAAATTTAAAGAATACATATGCCAAATAAGAATCACTCTTGCAGTTCTAGTTTTAAAAAACCCATAGATATAAAAACTTTGTTAGGTTTTCTGGTAAACAAAATGCATGTTAAGGCCGCAATATAATACAGCTGACCGTGAAAAAACTGCTTCTACCACTATGTAAATACATTTACCAATCCCTAATTATCTATTGTTTTTCAGCTAATGAAAAATTGGGAGAGGGCCAGGGAAGAGAGATGTGTCTATATAATGCTTCCTCCCTGTGATCTTAAAAAAGTTCTAAAAGGAACGTAAGGAAACAATTTATTATATTTAGAAATATAATTAGTTTTGTATAATGCTAAAAATGTTTTTAGAAAAAAATATATCTACAGATGTGATGTGAATATCACATATGTTTTTCATAATTTTACATTATTTTGGAGTCTTGCAAAAATATACACTCTCACCTCAAAGCAATTACCGGTAATTTAGCTACATTTAATGTTTTGCAGTGGATGATATAACATTTAAAAATAAAATAAAGAATTAGAGTATTAACTTTACCTGAGATTCATTAGGGATGAAGTTAATATTAATTTCTTTGCATCTTCTGATAGCTTTTGAACAAGATGACTTCATTTTATTGAAAAGTTTGTCATCACAAACTAAAATGGGAAATATATATATTACATGTTTTCAGTTTTTCTGCAACAATGCCTCACCCTATCAGTTAAAAATATTGAAACATCTCTTGCAAATATCTTGCATTTTTTCCTAGCTACTTTGAATTTATGCAAAATAGTCCATACATAGTTGCAAACTACAGATAGTTCTTAATTTACAAAAAGTTGCTTAATGAGTGAGGTTACAATGGACTCGAAAAAAGTTATTTACAATCCATCACTGAAGATACGACTACCATAGCACCACTGAAAATATGTGATTGCATTTTGGGTACTTGGCAACCAGCATTGACCAGTTACAATGTACTGTGGTCACATTATCATGTTTTATGACATTCTTTGCCATTTTCTTGCAAAAAACCTTTCAATAACCTGAATTTTGTCTTATGACACATCAATTGCTTAATGATTATGTAGTAAACTTAACAATTATCTTAAAAAGAGTTGTAAAATCAAGTCCGGTCACATAGTGTCTCGACTTATCTGTGATGACTACAAAATTCAAGACTATATTGTGGTCCTAAGTGAAGGACTACCTATAGCAGTGATGGCTAACCTTTTTGCCGTCGGGTGCCAAAAGCAGGGGGAGTGCGGGATTGTTGTGTACGAGTGTGCCCACACCCATAATTCAATGCACCACGCTCCCAATGCATGCGCACGAGACCACCCCTACACTCCTTCAGCTATTGGTACGTGATGGCAAGGTGTGCCCGGTAGCCTGTTTTTCACCCTCCCCAAGCTCCAGAGGCTTTCTAGGAGCCTGGGGAGGGCAAAAATGGCCTTCCTCACCCCCCGGAGGCCTTCCGGAGGCTGGAAACAGCCTGTTTTTCAACTTCTGGTGGGCCCAGATGGCCCAAAAATCAACCAACCGGCATGTGCATGTGCACTGCAGCTGAGCTGGGGCAACGCTCATGTGCCCACTAATATGGCTCTGAGTGCCACCTGTGGCATGCGCGCCATAGGTTCGCCATCACTGACCTATAGTTTAAATACAAAAACAGGCCAAATTGCAGACTAAAATATTTAATCAATTATTTTCATACTGGAATATTATGGTTTATCAGACAATTTCATATCCTAATCGTAGCAGAATATAGCAGATACTTTTTTTCATTAGAGAATTCCATCAAAACAGCTAACCAAGTCAACAGATATGTGCAGGAAACTAAAGTAAATTCTTCTGCATACTATTTTTCCAAGCTAACATGCAAACCCTTATGACTCATGCTAGTAGCGTTTAGATTTCCCAAATAAAAGAATTTCTTCAGTGTCATGGGAAGCTCCAATAATCTAGTACCACCTTAACAGTCTACAAATAGTTAAATGCTCCTTGTTTTGATCATCCAATTTTATTAGTAAATTAAAGTGCCGTTGTCTCATCTACATCAACAGATATAACTGAAGACCAGTTATTTTTTCAATCTGTAAATACTTACAGTCAGTGAAGTAGACATAGGCTGCTTTGTACTTGCTGGATGATTTACTTGCAAAGTCATTTATAAGTCCATCTACAGACTGAATCATGGAAAAAAATGGTTTGCTTCTTAGAACAAATTTGTAAAAACATTTAATAAATTATGTACTTCTAATTATGTCACGCACTGGCCACACCCACTCCTGCTTTAGCCAAGGGGAAAAAAGTCACGATATGTCATTTGACAACATGAATTTGACACCCCTGACCTAGAGTCACAATGACTGGACAGGGGAAACCTTTACCTTTACCTTTAAACTGAATTTACAGCTGTTTGAAGCATTCTACAGTTATGTGACCGCAATTCACATTGTTTTTTGCCAGAAACTGGTGTTTACTTCTACCTTCCAGCACAAAATGCCCACTGCAGAAAATGGGTTCCCTTAAACGACCATGGTGTTTGCTTAACTACCATGATGGTTTGTTTAATGACCTTTAGAAAAAAAAGGTCATAAAATCAAGTTGGTCACATGACGACTTAACAACCATAAGCATGATTTACAACCATAATTCCTGGATTAATTACTTTTGTAAATTGAGGACTATATTATGTATCAAATATAGGATATAGCATGGGATTGAAATCAGACATCTTTCACAAATAGAACATCAACAGATATTTTAAAAATGGTCCTAAATTCTATCAGTTCTCTCCTTAATTGCAGGTCCTCTGTATTATTCTATGTAATCAGCACATCATGGGAATTAGAAAACTGTATACCTATGTTTAACTGTATAGTCTATGTTTACCAACTGCTGAATCTAAACATATTGTCAAGAAAGGACTAGCCTTGAATAGACCTTAAACGGAACTTAAGCTATCAGTCAGCAAGTGCATACACATGTAAGCATAATGTAGTGCCATGACCCCTACATAGAGTAAGGAGAAAGAGACTTATATGGCAAATCACTAGTAACATTAGGCATGCTTTTTAAAACTTGTCCATCCAACCTATACATCCTTCAGTTACTGCTGAGAATTCCCCTCCATAGGAAGTATATGGGACTTGAGTCAAGTGACAGATCTTGGAAATGGCTACCATGCTCTGTGATATGCTTTGACTAGAACTATGTTTAGCACCCTCTCTCCTTGAATTACAAAAAAAAATTCAATTAACTGCCCACAAATTTCTTGTTTGTGGGTGTTTTTTTTTCCTGGCTTGCCTTAAAACAGAATAAAAAAAGACTCCTGAAGAATTATTCTTCTGGAAACTAACCTTTGTTGTAGGCGTAATAAGATAAATGGCTTTCAGGTTAGGGACTGGCTCACGGTTTTTGTAAACATTTTCCACGGCTGTAAAATAAGATATTAATTATAAGAGTTACCTTAAGTATATTTGCATGCTAAATTTAAAATACTAACTTATGTAATAGACTAGTATACAAGATGAACTAAGTTGCTAGATTTTTTTTAAAATTAAGAATTGGAACTGGATGCTGGATCCAGATTGGTGAAACCTCTCTGGAGGAAGGAAAAATCACTAGATAGTTCATGTGACTCCAGATAGTAACTCCTGGTGAATAGACCGTAGGGACTGTTATTTTGCAGCCGGCTTATAAATTGAGTGGCTGGGAGTTGAAGATTCCATCAATCCTATACCGTAACGGACCCTTTTAAGGACATAAAGCTCGACTCAGCTTCATTTCTTTCTTCACTTTTGGATTTTTTTTTTATTGTACTGAAAAGATTAAAGCATTTCCAATTGGCAAAGTTTCACTGTGTTCATCAGGTGAGTTGTCTTCTGGAAGAAATATGGTTTCAATATGATTTTAAAAGCTCTAGCTTTTTTTGATTACCAGCAAGGAAATTTAGAATATGAACTTTGAAAAGTTTACAATAAGTTAATGGTTCATATGGATTTTGAATCATAGTTTTGAATTTATTAGAAGAATCATTCCTATGAGAAATTGAGATTTTTTTGTGTTTTTTAAAGAAAAAACATAATGGAAAACCTTGAAAGTTTGAACTGAGAGATATACAGTAATAAATTTGTATTGCTTACAAAGAAATTTAAAAATGGAACAAAAATCCTTAATAGATGTTTTTGAATACTGGTCTGCAAAATTACTTGATATGATAGCTAGCACATGTACCAATAAAATTACAAAAGAACAAGCTACAACAGTTAATTTTGAAATTAATTTGAAGGTGGACTTAAACCAATGAAAAGGATATGGAGAAAGATGTGCCAAATACTGAAACAAAACTAACAAATGTCTTACTCCCTTAAAGGAAATGTACAACTATTAAATTAGAAAAATGATTTGGATAGCTTTTTATCTACAAAAGAATACGGTTAAGATCTTGAAGGATTTTACGAGAAGAGACCCCCAAAAAGTACGGGAGGACAAGCTTTACTTATTGCATGAACAAAGAAGCCTATTAAAATTTTCAAAGATTTTTAGTTTTAAAAAAGATGAACAAAAATCAAATTCTGAGAATCTTATTGAAGGGGTTAAAAATTAAGATTCTTAAAAATTCAGGGAAGGAATAAAAAAGGTTGGCTTATTCAATCAAAGTTAAAATATCAAATTAGCTACTAGATTTTCCGGATAAAGAAGAAATGACAAGATTTTTGGACTTTTGTTGTTAAGAGATGAGTTATGTGATAAAAAGAGTTTATGTTGTATTTAAAGCTATTAACATTGTTTTACTTGTAGGTATAAAAGGGGACATTCTTTTTGTTTTTCCTTTCTTATTCCTTTTTTTTAATACCTGTTTCCTTTCTTTTGTATTTTTATTAGCTTTTATTCTTTCTATTTGTAATTCTTAATATAATTATTTAAAATAAATCAATACAGTTTTTACTTTGCAAATGTATTAACTGTCAAAAACCATGCCAAGATTATTAATTCTGCTTAGCAGATCCTTACCAGTTATTCCTTCCGCAAGTAGGTCTGTCATTTTACCACATGATGACAGCAGCTTAGTAGTAAAGTCATCTAGAAGAATTATCTTCATAAATAAAAGTAAAAATCAAATCAGTAGTTCAGACAACTGAATACCATCTTAGACTTCAAATTACATTTTGGTAATATACTGTCAATCCTTTGAGGTTGAGTGGATTTGAATAACAAAGTCATTAATATTAAAAATACTTTTTATTACAGGATTACAATGCCAGAATGCCAAACCAATTATCTGACTCTTGCCTTGGCTATGGCTCTTTCTCATATTCCTCAAGGATATTATCACCGCTCATTACATCTCCTATCAATATTAGAATGAATTTACGCTGAAGTCAATTTCAAGTACTAAATCTTTCACTCATGTACCATATGCAGAGACAAAATGTACACACCAAGCTTTTAATTACCCAAGTGTATATAATACAAGTATATAATCTACAGGGTTTAAACAATTGCTTGATAGCAAGATGGGCAACATATAAATTTAATAATGCTAGCTGGATTCATACATTATGCTAAACCATAATATAGATTTAATGTATAGTACAATCCAGACAACAATACTTTATTCAATAAATCATGGATAAATCTTTGCTTTGACATAATGCGCAAATGAAACCAATGTGTATGCAACAGCAGGATTATATTAAAGAAACACTATAAAAATATAACTTCGTGTCTCATAAGAACAAGTTAATGAATATATTTGCTTCAGAGATCCATCAATTCAGATTCTATTACTAAGAAAAAGTAAAAGTAGAATTCAAATACGGTTGAATCATATGGATCTCCCAACTGTGATTTCACAACTGTGGCATTGTGTCAGAATACTCAGTCCTATGCCAATTTAATTCATTTTTATGTTGGACAATAATAAAACAGATTTTAGATGCTTGGATCCATGCATGTTTAAGATTAGGTCATGTATTAAAAATCCTGGTCCAAATTTTTTAAAATAAAAGTAAATACCCTGATTGGGTCCAGAAACAAATCTATTGTTACCATGGAAGGAATAAAATTAAATCTGTATAATCCATGTAGTGAACAAAAAAAAAACCTGGGTTGACTGAATTTGGCTTACCATGCTATCCAGCTACTTGTTTAAGTAAAAACCAGCTGTTCTGTTTCAAAAGAGTACACCTCTTAAATGTATATTTCATTTGTTTGGTTAAAATGTTTTAATTTACAAACTAAATACACTGAGTGTTTGCCACACAATAAATTGAATTATGTTTTATTTGTTTGGCATTAGTATCTGTAATAACTACTTTGTTTACTTCGTTTAAAAGAATTGACACTCTTCCAAATTAAGCATCTGGACTTCCCTTCAGATATCTATGTAAATATCTCACTCCAACAATTCAACAACTGCCCCAAATCTAGGTATATTGTATTTGAACAATCTATTACATTTATTATTACATTTATTTTGCCTTGAATTACAGATAGCCTTCCATTTACAACCACAATTAGTCCCAGAATCTTGGTCTATGAGCAAAATGGGGAGAACAATTCTAAGAATGATGGCATTTGCTAGTATTTTCACGGAATCTGAAGTCAATTCCTCTAGCACACCAAGAAAGGAAGGCTAACATTAATGCTGGCCTTCATTAGTGTTTTCCCCTTTGGAGGGGAAGGGAAAAAGTAAACAAATGCCAGCGTACTACTGAAGGCCAACATTTTGAAAGGCTCAGAACCTTGGCCTTCCCTCAGATTCAGTGTTTTCACCAGTTCTGGAGTCTGTTCTTTCAGTATGCAGGAAGATTTCACCTCTCTGCAAGAGGAAAGGAGACAAAATCCTTCAGCACACTAAGAGGAATGGATCTCAGATCCAATGTCACTCTGCCTGCAACCTTCTCTACCCGTTTTCCAATTGGCTTTCTGGGGATGCCAGCAGAGAATATTGCAAATGGTAATTACATAATCACAGGCATTCAATACCTGATTGTAAAAGCTAACAGGTTGCCAAACACTCCAAATGTGATTGGGGAGGGGGCAGGGGGGGAGGCTGGCATGATATTTTATGACAGATTGAAGTGCTTTACGGGCTGAAAAGCACCTGTTCCAAAGCTGTTGTGACTGGGGTCATTAAATGACTGCTCATAAATCAAAGATTACCTGTACAGAGAAACATTAGATAAGTACTTGACACAAATATTTAGTCTCTTATGATTCCAAAATGCAGATTTCTGTGATTAACTATAGTTTTCACTTAACAATGGTAATGGGGACTGGCAACTCTGTCATTAAGGTACAGTTGTAAAATGTGACTTCATTGTTAGATAAATTCTGTGCAGTCACAATGTTCTCCAGTCAAATGGTTGCCGTTTGTAACTTTCTGTTGGCTTCCCTATTGACTTTGTTTGTCAGAAAACAGCAGTAAAAGTCACAAATAATAATCACATGATGCAGGGACATTATGATGGCCATAAATATAAGGACCTGCCATAAATTCTCATCATTCAGCACCGTTGTAACTTTGAATGCTGTTAAACAAGTGGTTCTTCAATAACAACTACCTATAATACCAACCAGTTGATTTATTTGTTTATTATAGCATTTATAGGGACACCCAACTCAAACCAAGTGACTCTGGGCAATGTACAACAAGATGAGGAAAGCATAATCAGTCAATACATATTTTATTAAAATGGCAATCAGAAATGAAATCTTCCTCAACTGGAATTCAATTCATCCTGATCTCAAGAGACAGGTCCTTAAAGCCCTGTAGGGTTAAGACCAGTTGTATATTGGGATAAATACTATTCTGTCAGGAATAATTTCCAATTTTTCCTTATATACTAGGAGACAGAATAGCACAGCTTCAGCCCCAACTATGTAGTATTCAAGGCATTTTCTGTTGACTTATCAAACTTCTTCAGCTCCTCTTGTGAATTGGAACAGATGAAATCACTCCTTCTCCTTTCTGGACTCTGAAATACTGACAGAATAAGGTGACTGTCCTTTAAGCACCCTGACATGCCACAAGATACTGGATGGTATTTTCACAGGACTACCAGATAATTCCTGATCCCATCACGCCAAGGTGCAACAATTCTCAATTGTCAACACAAGTGAAGGAACACAGTTCTACCAGGACAGTCCATCTACCCTGCCAATCAGGTGTCACAGGAACAAATCACATCCATGCTGCTATGAAGGAGAAGGTCTTCTCTGATGTCACTCTAATAGACGTATCACCAAACAACTGAGTGCAGCCCCTGCCAGAAGCTATTCTACAATTTCAACTGTATACAGCACTATTCTACCATTACAGCCAACCTCAGTGTTGCTGTTCCCACTACTGCTCCCTACAGCTCCAGACCCAGGTCCAATAGGAGTTCCAGCAAGCTATCCCAAGCAGAGTAATTCATATAGACCTTGATGGAGATGCCATAATAAGTGATCAATAATGCAGATGATTAGCAGTTATAACCATAGGACTTCCTCCAAAGAACTATGGACCCATTATATTCCTACAAAAACTTCCAATTACCACTAACCTTTTCCATTACACATTCAAGTTGTACTTTGAATAAATGATTTTTAAAATATACTATATAAGTCATAGATAAACCAGTTCAATAATTTTTCTTACCTTCCATTCTTCTTCTTTTCTACAGTCATCAAACACCGATGCTTTTAGTTCTAAAAGAAAAAAATATTACTACTGTGGTTAAAATGAAATAATAGAGAAGAAAGATTTAAACTAGAAATGAACTACATTAAAAATAATAGTTCCATGCAATGTCATAAATAACATTAAAGAATTAAACTAGTCAGCATTACAAAGTTGTTGTAGTACAGTAGTACAAAGTACTGTAAAAATAATAATTCTTAACATGTTGGCACCTTATCCGAATAATTAATTAAATCTGACTTATTTTAACATAGATACAATATGAAAGCATGGCTTTCACATCTTCTGCACATCTTATTTCTGGTTCCAATTCCAGATTTGAGCTTTAGGTCAACACTAGAAGAATAAAAAAATCACTGTGTTTGCATGAACTACCAGTGTTGAATTTGGATAATGAACTTATATAAAAGCTCTATAACTTGAGGTCTACTATACTAAGTGAATCTGAAACAGTCCCTATCTTGAATTACAAAGAATTAAACTTCATTTACAAAGAGTATACTCATCCACTGACTTTTACTGCTAGTATGTCATGCAAATGAAGTCACTGTATTCAAAACAAAAACAGGTATATTTCCTGCAGATTCATTTATATAATTACTACTGAGTCTAAGTCAAGCCTTAATCTTCTTTATCTCTTTTCACTAGAAAACAAAGCAATGGTATAATTCTATCAAGCCAGTTATATTTTCCTGAATGACAGGAAAATCATAAAATCATTTAGTTGCTCTCATAAAATTGACCTTTATGGTCTTATAAATTAAAAAAAAAATCATGGCATATATAAAATGAATATAAAGGTATCCATTTATAAATAAGATAAAACCATAGATATATGCACTACATGCCAAGCATCCTTAAATTTGATAGAGTAATATTAAAAAATATGCCTAAACAAACTTGGTAGATGTTAAAAGACAACCCATAGCTTATTACTTTAGATCATAAATATGGTTTGTGCAACAACATATCAAAGAATCAGTTCCTTGGTTTTTAATATTATTTTCAGGATGTTTGCATCCAGAATGTAGGTTATGATCATTGGAAAACAACAGCCAAGTACCAAACATATCAAGATATGTTTTTATCAGCCAGATGGGCTTTGTTCATTTCCCATTTTTACATAGTATATTATATTTACTATAATTTATGTATTTAAATGCATCACATGGAAACTGTAATTATCATAGAGTTCTTTATTCTTGCAACTGCAGCTTTCCTATAATAATTTCTAAATTAAAGTTCTATACTAGATGTTTTTTTTTCAAACTGAGATTTTGAAAGAATTTGAATGGCTTCCATGAAATTAAAGGGAAACAAATGTTTTACTTTCTTGCAGTTTTTTTCGTCTAGCTCTTTCCTTAGTCACTAAGGGAAAGGGTGATGAGGCTTCTCAGATGACACTCAGCACACACACACCCTTGATAAGGGGTTCAAAGATGTTTGTAACAGGTTCTCTGATGTAAAAAAGGCTTGAAAACTCATGCTCTAGTCCAGTGATGGCTAACCTTTTTGCTGTCACGTGCCAAAAGTGGGGTGAGCTCAGGGGGGGTCGAGCATGTGTGTGCCCACACCCATAATTCAATTCACCCTGCGCATGCGC
>JANHFK010002145.1:167864-186844 GCA_036250565.1 Sibynophis collaris | reverse complement strand
CTCAAGGTTGACTCAGCCTTCCATCCTTTCTAAGGTAGGTAAATTGAGGACCCAGTTTGTGCGGGGCAATAAGCTGATTTTGTATAAATATACAAAAGGATGAAGGCTATTGCTTAGCGCATTGTAAGCCGCCCTGAGTCTTCGGAGAAAATAAATAAATAAATAAATTAAAAGTGGTTGAAAATAGAGCAGTAACTATAAGAGCAAGAAAGCCTTCATGAGTTTTCTTTCCTTATGATACTAATTGTATGTCCCCTCATAATAAATAGGTGCATGTCAACACATAAGTAATTCAATTTTTACTATTTGCAGCCTATGTGATCCCTGATTATGCGGAATAAGAAATCTTTTTCAGTTTGCTGTCCTGGTTTGGTATGTGTCAAGTAAGCCTAGTGCCTGCCTGGACTGGTTCCTGCAGTTTTCTTGGCAAGATAGTGATTCACCATTGCCTTCTTTGTAATTTGTGAAAGAATAAATAGCCCAAGGTCACTCAGATGGATTTGTACCTAGAGTGAGACTAGAATTTACAGGTTTCCGTTTCTAGCCTGCTGCCTTAACCGCTACCCCAAACTGGCTTTCTGGAGGCTGCAAAAGGTTTGATCAAAGAAGGGTTATTGCTGTGGTGGAGGAAATGGTTTCAGATTTGTTTCTTTAGTTTTAGGGTTTGGGGAGACAGGAGGATTAAGGGGAAAAAAAAGTCTTTAAACTCCTTTGGAAATGTTAGCGCATCCACTCTATGGCCTGCAAATAAGGCATGTGTGAACTTTATACTGGTTGCATGTAGCGATCACTTTCAACACTTATTTATGATGATTTAATAGTCATAAAACTAATAAATTCCAATATATAATCCAGCTTTCTGAGGTTGAAAGTGACCTGTTTAACTGAAGACCCAATAGGTAACTGACAGGGTTCACAAAACAAATACTAATATTGCAAAACCAAACACACACATTATATAGATTATGAAAATCCTATCTCCTTCCTTTTGCTGAAATGAGAAGTCTCAGAACACCATTTTAATTTTCACTGATATCTGTATAGAATGCTTTTAAATGCCAATAAGTGGTAAGAAATTTATATATTCAACAGTGCCTTTAAGTCACTAAAGCGGCAATTTATTTTATTTTCTCTTAGGTGCTTGCTGTCCATCTGGAGTTAAATTATACAGACTGGGCAACAATAGCATAAGAGTATATTGGCGCAGTTCGAAAGAGTCAATAAATTACAGCACAAATCTGTATGGCTCAAAAAGAAATTTCACCTGTATATCCACTGGAGCCCTGACATACTGTGACATCACTGAGATACCCTGTGGGGACGTCTATATGGTGGCAGTGTCACCTCTAATTGACCATAATAGAGCAAAGCTTGCATTTTGTCCTAAGAAAATGTATTCAGGTAAAAACCCTAAAAGGAATTGCAGTAGTAAAAAAATTTTGTGGGGACATCATATGCAGGGAAATAAAAATGCACACAAATTATTAATCTGGTTTAAGTTGATGTGTGGCTGAGGAATTCTGGCAGTTGAAGTCCACAAGTCTTAAAAAGTTGCCAAGGTTGGACACCCGATTTACACATTGACTGGCATGTACACTATTATTATTGCCAGATTGTCAGCCCATCTTTGTGATGGCTGTTCACAGCATACCAACTCTCTATATGGTCTATAGCAATTATTTTGTAACTATTTTCATTTTAGACTTGCTTCTCATTAATCTAGTCCGTGAAAGCTTGTGACACAGTTGATAGAGAATTTTGGAAAAACTACTAGCATTTATTTAGAATTAGCATTCTATTCAATTAGACTCAAATTTACCTGTGTGTGTGTGTGTATTTGTGCTTTAAGTCAGTGTCGATTCCTGATGACTGCCTGGACATTTTTCTTGGCAAAGTTTTTCCAATGAGGTTTGCCTGCTTTCTGGAAAAGTTGGTGTGACTGGCCCAATATCACCCAGCTGGCTTTGAGACTAAGGCGGGACTATCTCCTGTTTTCTAGGCTGCTGATATCTTAACCACTACACTAAACTCTTACCCAGCTATATCCTAGATTAGTTTCAAATATTAATGTATTTACAAGTTTATAAAGTTATTTCATTGTATGAAACTCATCCAGAAATTTTAAGCTTAAAAAAAAAAAAGCCAATGTAACCTTTTTGAGAAATTTTGCTCTCAGTTAAATACTTACCTTTGCATGTTTTTCTTCTAGTGACATGTTCTGGAAACTCAGTAGGAATGGGTAAGTGGATTCTTAATTTTGGTTAGGTTAGTGTACTTAAGCTAAGCTTCATCTAACTGGATATTTAGATATTTGTATCAGAAACTCATCCTATCTGATACAATTTGTGTTTTAACATCGGTATTTTCTACATAGAAATAATGGTCAAGAATATCTATCGATCTATGTTCAGAACTACAGGAAATTTGGTATGCAGTATACTACAAACTTTAAGTTACTAAAATCTTAACACTTGAAACTGCTAAATGTAGCTGAAGGGAATGAACTAAATGTGATAAGAAAGCCCCAGCCACTCTCCCTAAGCCAACCTCAAGACATGTTACTTAACCCCGAAGGAAGCAAAAACCATTACAAAGCCAGAGGTTATTTGTATTTGATTGATTGCAAAAAACTAAGGCCCAATTAATACACAGCTGGGAGACTAGAGCTGTTGAAAAAGCATTTCAGAAAGGTGATTTTAGCAAACTATTTCCATATTGTTATACATAAAAAAAGGAGTGTGTCCATGAAGCTACCATTTTGGCTTGACCTGAAGATAATTTCACTTTTAAATTTTGAAATGAATTTTCTGAATTACCTTCCTTCTTTATGACTAATCCTTACCAGAAGTGAGCAAAGTATTTTAAATCTGAAACTTTCTGCACTCATAAGAGATCTATCCAACATTACTAGAACAACTGCATTGTCTAAACATTGTTTTTCACTCAGAAGCAATGTGTTAAACAGTGTGTTAGGATAGCACTTGGGACATTAGAAAAGCAGACTGAGCTTGGATTGTTTCAAAGAATAAACATCAGACAGTATATAAATCATCCCTACCTATCTTGAATAGGGAAAAACTCATTGCTCTGAAAGAGGCTACGGTCTTAGCACTTCTATTACAAAGTAAAACACCAGATAAACATTGATCATAAAGGGTCAAATTGAGGCAGAGTATAAAAAAACTCAGTACCTTAATTATTGGATTTAAATGTATATTTTAATACAATTTTCAGTGATTTACAGAGGAAGAAGTGCAGATCAGCATCAGGTGCTGAGCGAAAAAACGGAAACAATCCCGTAAGAATATTTAAAACTGTCTGAGCTGGAATGCAATGCTCTTTATGCCTTTTCATTCTATATCTACCTTATCACTGTACTTTTTTTGATCACTTGTTTTAACAAATATGTACCATATATTTTAGTCAGAAAAGATGCTATTAGAATCCTTATAAAATTCCATCATGTAATTATTATTGCATATTTATATCCTTTCCTCAGTGTGAACCATTATGGAGTATTTAACATTATAAAATATATTTTTCATGTATTTCTTTGAGGATGACATGCAGGCTATTTTCACTATATAAAGATTACTATTAATAACCTAATAAGCATCATAAAGGTACCAAACTAGTTCTCCATTTTGTTATATAACCACTGAGCCAATTGGCTTGTTCAGTAGTTTTGCTCATAGACTAGAGGTCTATCTTTACAAAATGAACTGCAATTTCTATTGTTTATGCAAGCCTAGGATGACTTGTTTTTCACAATGAACTGGTGATAACCACAAATAAATTAATCCAGTCTTTATTCCAGATATTTCTTATACAGGCCACTAGAACAAATCTATCAAACAGATATGAACTTTTGTGATATGATTTATCTTTCAGTTCGGCATTTTGACATTATCTCACAGGTAATAAAATGTTTTAAAATTTAGTTCCTGTTGTTAGAGAAAAGTTCTTCAGCTCAAGCAATGATCACAAATCTTTGATTAAAAAAACATTATGCATTACGAAAGGAACACTATGAAGAATGTTTTATTTTAAATGTCTCATTTATAAAAAAAAGATCTGACAGTCTGAAACTTAAAGTCTGGTATTTGACCTTATTTTGCCATCCTGCCTCCCTCAATACATCTTTGTTAGCCTAAGGTTATTTCATGAATAACAGGGCAAGGGCATAACATAACAAATGAAAAACATAAGGTAATTTGTATTGAAAGAATCTTTACATGAACAATAAACACTAGCCATAAAGTATATGTAGATATGGTACATAGGATTATCAATCTTAAATGTCCCTGTGAGGTAGCATTGACTACTACATAAAACTCAGCCAAATCTATATCCCTGCCTTAAATTGCTACCTCCTTTGAAAAATCTAATCTAATTATAACACATTCTTGAGTTTCACAGTTAAAATGTGTTTTAAATGTGTTCCCAAGACAACAGTTCTAGAACTGCAACCTTCATGGATGCTGAATGCACATAAATATTTTAGATATAATACATGTTCAAGACCCATCCTTAAAAGCTTCTGCCATACTATTATGCAAAGCACAGCCATGCTAATGCAAAGATAGAAACCATAATTCCACATCTATAAAACAAAGTAGAATTAGTGGCAGTTTTATTGCCGTATACAAATTTAACCAAATGGCAACCATGCCAAAGGAATTACAACAGTTTCAGGACATATGTACAGATTGTACATTTCAGAAACAGTTGAACATTTTTTTAAAAAAAATGCACAAACAGATTTGCATCATGAAGTCAACTAAACAAATGGACTGGAATAGCCAACACTTTTAATGGGATTACAAAGGCACTTCCCTACTCAAAATAGGAAATGACAATCTGCAGCCTAGAGGGAGGTTGAAGAAGAGTGCTCATCAACTACTGCACAATCTCAATTTTAAGAAAAAATAAGCAAGATTTCAAAACATTTATAGGATTCAATGTGATCCATTTCTGAATATTTATACAGTCTCATCTTTGTTTTTAGATTGTTTTTCTTGATTCTCTTGTTCTGTACTTTGGCTCCTCTGATGGTCGTGCTTATCTGAGTGGTCCTTATCGCTGTGGTCATGTCTGTGGGAACGTTCTTTGCTTTTGCTACGTTTTCGTGATCTTTCTTTACTAGGACTATGGTCTCGTTTTCGAGACTTTTCACTGCTATCAGTTCTTCCTCTGCTTCGGCTTCTGCTCTGCTTGTTTGATTTCTCTTTACTTCCACTTTTATGTTTACTTGACTTGTCTTTACTCCTGCTTCTACTATGCTTGCTAGCATTTCTACTTGTACTTCTGCTCCTATGCTTACGATCCCTACTTCGGCTTCGGCTATGCCTCCTCTCTTTTTTGGCATCTCTTTTTTCATCTTTATGCTTCCTTTCATCTTTTTCATCTTTGTGCCTCCTTTCATCTCCTTCACTTTTACCTTTTCTGTCTTTCGATTTTTCTCGAGAGTGATCTCTCTCTCTAGAGCGATCTCGTTCTCTTTCAATACCTCTCTCTTTGTCATGGTCACGCTCCTTCCTTTTATTTCTTTCATTTTCTTTCTCTCTCCTGTCTCCTTTTCGATCGCGGCTTCGACTTCTGTGCCTTTCCCGACTCCGCCTACGTTCCAATGCACGATCAGAACTTCGAGACCGTCGTCTTTCCCTCTCTCTCTCCTTAGCTTCACGCTCTAATCTTTGTCGCTCCCTTTCCCTTTCCAATTCTCTATCAAAACTGGATGAACCCCGTCCTTCCCGATGATGACTTCTGCTTCTCGATCTTCTAGGTGACCTCCTAGGACTCAAGGATCTTCTTGGAGACCTATATTAAAATGACAAAATACTTTAGAAACAGAGTTTTTTCACAAGAATTTAACTGTAGAACATTTAAACTTTTTCATCTGTTGGGTTGTCAAATTTAAGAATCAAAATTTTGCATTATTAAGTTATTATACCTGATGCAATGTATAAGAAAATGCACAGAGAGGCAGGGTGCAATCATTTGATCAACTTCTGGTGTCTACTTAGCATAATTAATTAACTGTATTTGTATATTGCCCAATCCTCAACGAAACTGGGTGATTATTTAATTTATATTAAATACTTTATATAAGTATTTAATTGTCATCCCCATCAGAAGACACAGGTCACCTTATATAAATAAAAGAACCCAGAACCATAAAATCACAAAACTGTTATTTTAGAAATAAAGATCAATAAATAAACAGAGATGTAACAGCAATTAACATATAAATTATAACAGGAAAAAATGTTGAAAAATGATTGCTTTTACTTCTTTCATCAGTTAACTCAAAGATGGATTTATCTTGAAGTGGACAAACCATAAGACCACGCAGCCACACAAAAGGCAACTTTTCTGATTCCCATCTCTTTAACTTCATGAATAGTGGGTATCTACCACAGGCCTTCATGACTTGAACATGTAGGATTAACAGATTCTATTTGGATCACATGGTCCCAAAGACAGCTAGGATCCAAGCTATGAAAAGCTTTAGAGGTAACTAACGACTAGCATTTTGAACTGGATCAGGAAATCTACAGGTGACCACTATAGTAATCAAAAAAGTTGTGTTTTCCTGCTGAACTGGATTTCATCTGTTAGGATATGGGCTCTCACATTCAGTTAGTTGAAATTTCTGAATAATAAATGAAATGGAGCATGTTGCAATAGTCTAATATGGGTGATGAGGATATAAGTAAATATAGCCAATGCACTCAAAGAATGGCTCTATTTGTTCCTCTAGGAGGAGAATCTACACTTCACAGACATGCTCCTTCATCAGTGAAACTCCATCCAAAGCCCAAGTCACAGCTACTAAAAATCTTTCCGAATCATTACACATTCAACTTGAACCTTTTTGAGCTATTCAGTCCCTGATAATCTCTAAACATTACGTATGATAAACTCTACATCTCTAAAGAGAGGTTTAATAAAATCCAAAGGACTGTAATTCCCATTATACAGGTCCCATTATAATCATTTACTATACAGATAAATGCAGTTTTGGTCCAGATTGGTAAGGATCTAGATGAACTATTTCTTCTCAGATATTTTGCAACTACGTTCCAACCTCTTCACCCAAACTTTCCCTAAACAAGTGGGTTGGAGATCAAACAGGGTCACACAAATCCTACGTAAACTTGCAAGACTAATCAGACTGAGCACAGGGCACCAAGCTACTAGTAAATACAAGCAATTTAACATCATATAATAGGTGCATGGAGGGTCAGCAGCTGCCTCAGCTGGGCATGTCACATCACCAATGGAAGAAAGAAGATGAAGATCAGGTTGGGGGAGTACAGTATTAGAAGAATACAGGGCAGACAAAAGGGCGGAGTTAAGGGGGGGAGGACATTGAAGTGCACACTGCAGTTATAAATGGCAGGTTGCCAACTACCCAAATGTTGATCACATGACTGTAGGATGCAAAAACAACCATAACTTCAAGGACCAGCTGTAACTACCATTCATTCAGCATATCCTAACTTTGAATGGTCATTGAATTAATGGTCATTGAGGACTACCTCTACATGAGCAGGTGTTCAAATTAAATTTCACTTCAACCATGAACACCTAATAGCGAAGTCTCTTTATTACAACTTAACTATCATATGGGAATATGCACCAATCTTACAGAGGAGCTGAGAAAATAATATGAAGCAGTTTGTTAGTTCAAAATGATAAATTATTTGTGTAATAGCAATAGACAAATAATATTTACAGTAGCAAAATAACGCAATGGTTGTGCCAAATTACTAGAGAATGATTAAACAATTATTTTATAAAGTTAAAATATAACCTTGAACGTCTACGCTCTGTATGCCTGTCTGCTTCTTCTACTCCCTCTTTGCCATCCTTCTTGATTTTTCTAGGTCTGGCTTTAATTTGTTGATCAATGTTCTTTTGCACCGGTACAGGAATTCTTGGAAATAACGTAGAAAACCATTCAAGCTTAGTAAGAAAAGAGCGCAGCATTTCTCCAATGGTCATCATGCAGCCGCCACCTGCTTTCACATCAAGGTCCTTAAAAAAAAAACACAAAACACAAAACACATTCTGATTGTGAGAAGCTATCTCAAATTTATCTAGAAACAAATGCTACTTATACTGATTGCCAGATTTCAAATACGATGGCTTAGCTGTTTTTGCTGATAATTAAGCTGTTATATGAACTTCATCTCTTGTATCTTTGCATTTTGCTATTTTACTGGCTGGAAGTTTGATTTAATACCCAAGCATGCAGGTATAGACTATTCCTGCAGCCAGGCAGTAAAGGATCCATTTCTTAGTAAATCAGGTTGAAATATTAGTATAACTGAGTTGTAGTCTATTATCACATATGGTTATTCCATAAAGGAAAAGTAATTTGTTCTACATTATCTGGTATTTTGAGGACTATTGCCACAAATTAGAACTACCATTTATCCATACTTAGGATGACCATTCCTATCTAAAAATGATCAGAAAAGTCTGTAGTATAAAATGGACTCTACCTAAATAGGAAGCAATAGCAAACCAACTGCCATGAAGCAGTGAGTTTTCTAATTTAGAGTTATGCAACAAATAAATAAAGTAACAAATAATTGGAAACGCATAATCCATGATGACCATTGTCTCGGAAAAGGGTCATTACCGCATGAAGGCCTTCTTGCTATGCCCTCTCACAGCTCAGGACATGTTAGTCAGCTATTGTCAGGCCCAAACCTATAGTGCAAGCACACAAGGAAAGTGAGATTTGTTATCTAAAACAGGAACAGAAAATCTGTATGTAAAACTGCTTGCACTCACACACATTTAAGTGTTCAGAAATACAGTTTTTCCAAACAAAATCGTTGCAAAGATTTTCTTTTCTAAAGAAGAAAACAACACATTAGCTTAAATGTAGTTCCTGAAAAATATAAATAGAGTATCAATGAATTCATAAAAACATTTATATTTAGGCAAATATATATTTATATATATAGATGCTTTCACGTCTTCAACACTGGCAAACTGGAAAATATATTAACGTATGAAAGTGATTCCTCTGTATTCCTGCAATTTTTAGTTAGTTGGGTGAAAAATTGAGCCATGAATTAGTTATGGGTAAGAATTGAGAATGTGATACATTAATAAATAAATGTGCCAGTGTTGTATATGTGCATGTGTAAAGAATGAAAGAAATCCATCTCATTTTAAGAGACTGCATCACTTGATTTAAATAACCATTGTTATTGTATAATATTGTATAGTATATGAGTACTATAACTGAAACAGGTTGGTGATAAAATTTAAAGAATTCACATCAGATCAGTGTTGGGTGATGGTGGTAAAAAAAAATCAGATAAACTAATTTATGGGAACTAGAGGAATTTAACATTTAAGCAAGATATATATGGAGGTCCTAATTCCTAATTGAAAATTTAAGTTTGGTGGACAATTCTGGAAATGAAAACATTGAAAAACAGAATGTAACAGTCTGTTTATTGTTTAAAAAAGTGGCAATTCAAAACTATCAACATACTGCTTCCTAACAAAAAACACCTTTCTCTTGAGTTCTAAGAAATGATTTACTTCTAACGAAGTTAGAAAGCAAATCCAAGTTTGCACATCATTAAGGATGAAAGTTTTTACTGCTAAGATTTGTAGTTAAAGATTATTTTTGCATTTCATAAAATATTTAACATATCAGAAAGAAAAGAAAAAAGAAAACAAAGTATTACCCTTGTTGACATACCTCCTCATCATCGAGAAAGGATTCAAACCAATCCCATAAATCTTTTGGAGGCTGTGTGTACCTGAAATACAAAGTAAATCGTGTAAATGTAACATTTCTTTTTCTGTGGATAAAACTTAAGTTTGTAATTAAATACAAAACTACTTACCTAATATACATGAATCCAAGGGCCCTAATGTATGGGGAATCTATATGAGTTATTAGTCCCATCACTTGCTTACGGGTAAGCTTCAAAGTAAATAACTTGTATAAGAGGCAAAAGGCTGTAGACACTATACCTCCAGTTCCAACTCCTCGCACCTTTCAAAATGAGAAGAGAAAAAACAACCCATAATTGATTCAACAGAGGAACAATATAGGTGAGTTTTTTTGTAAATCATTTTCTGTGCTCACATTTTTAGGAGAAGTAAGAACGGATTTAGGTATACGTAGTACAAGAAGCTACATCTTGACCCTTATTGCCAAACCTTGGGCTTGCCTTACATTACTTAGGGAAGAAATCTTTTATTTCCTTATTTAGATTTACATGGTCATCCATTTTGCCAGAGTGAATCTGGGTGGCTAACATTAAAAATAAATCAATAAAAACAATAAAAACAAAAAGCAAAGTCAACACAAGAAACCTGTTTTCTCCTTCACACATTTGAAGAGACAACATGTACATATAACTGGTCTGCAGGTTTGTTCCTCTTAGAATAAGGGATAAATATGTTATGTATGCATGGTGTTTGCTAAATTGGGAAGTAATATTCTAAAATGAAAACGTATTACATATTATTCTCACACAGTAAAATATTGATGTTTTTAAAAATTAAATTTTAACTTATTGACTTATTATTTACCTAAAGCTTCAGTATAAGTGTTTTTTCTTTAAAAAGCTAAAAACCTAAAATTTAATAAAAACTAGTATTTGATTAAATATAAAATATAAAAATTAGCACTGCATTTATCATTAGGAAAGATTATCTTTAATCCTCTTAATCCCCATTATAACTCCAAGCTTGGCAATTTGGTTGTAAACATTTAGTCACCATTTGAGGAGACATCGTCAGTGCGTTTTGAATTGTGCTCATCTCTCAGAACACAGGTCTTTAAATACCCAAGGCAGTGTTGACGAACCTTTTCGGCACCAAGTGCTGAAAGGGAGCACGCATGGGCAGGGAGCACCACAAACTGGAAGAGCAGTTTCCTGGCGTGCATGTCAGGAAGCTGAGCGTACGGTTTCCAGAATGTGCACGTGGGCTGGTCACATTGTCATCTGGTTTCTGGCACACATGCACTGAAGACCAGCTGGCTGGCGTGCATGTGAGCACCAGAAACCAGAAGAGCAACGGGAGACGGCTGGCATGCCCAGGGAGATGGCTCTGTGTACCACTTCCGGCACGCATGCCATAGGTTCACCATCACAGACCAAAGGTATCAAAACATTGTAACTTTGAATAGTCGCTAAATGAATGGTTGTAAGTTGAGGATTACTTGTAGATCAGTCCATTAAAATTTTTGTTCATAACTCATGGAACATATTTTTATTTCAGAGTGAGATTTTCCTTATATTTACTGTTATGAAATGTGTTTCAATATTAGTAGCTTGGGTTGGTAATTAGACCAATCCAAGCTATTAATACCTAAGGCAGTGATGGCGAACCTTTTTGCCATCGCGTGCCAAAAGTGGGGGGAACGTGGGGGTCGCACATGCGTGTGCCCACACCCATAATTCAATGCGCCCCGCCCCTGTTCATGCACATGCGGCCCCCGCTTTTGGCATGCAATGGCACGGTGGGTCTGGTAGGCCCATTTTTCGCTCTCCCAGGCTCCAGAGGCTTCTTAGGCGCCTGGGGAGGGCCTAAATGGTCTTCTCCCCCGGAGGCCCTCTGGAGGCTGGAAATGGCCCGTTTCTTGACTTCCGGTGGGACTTGAAGGCTTGAAAATAAACTGGCTGGCACGCACATGCGCGCTGTAGCTGAGCTGGAGCAATGCTTGCATGCCCGCTGATATGGCTCCATGTGCACCCGTGCCATAGATTCGCCATCACAGACCTAAGGTATTTAAGGTATTTAAAATCTGTTTTCTGACAGACGAGCACAATTCCAAGCGCACTGATGTCACCACGAATGCAACCAAATTGCCAAGCTTGGAGCTCAAACCAACAGCCTAACTACCAATCAGAGCTACTAATATTCAAACATATTTCATAACAATAAATATAAGGAAAATCTCACTCTGAAATAAAAATATGTTCCATAAGTTATGAACAAAACTTTTAATGGACTGATGTACAGGTAATCCTCAATTTACAACCATTCATTTAGCAACTGTTTAAAATTACAACAGCAGTGAAAGTTGATTTATGACCGTTTTACATATTTACAACTGTTGCAGCATCTCCATGGTCATGTGATCAAAATTTGAGCACTTGGCAATTGGCATGTATTTATGGCAGTTGCATTATCCTGGGGTCATGTAATCAACATTTGTAGCCTTCCAACATAGCAAGTCAACGGGGAAAGCCAGATTCACTCAACAACTACATGATTCACTTAAATGTGGCAAAAGGTCATAAAATGAAGCACAACTCACTTAATAACAGCCTTGCTTAGTAATAGAAATGTTGGACTCAATTGCAGCCATAAGTCAAGGACTAATTGTACTAATGAACTGGGTGAAAGCTTGCAAACTAATGTTTTTTATTGGTCATTTTGAAAAGATTACATTTTTTTTAAAAAAGCTCCAAAATGCAGAAATCACGTACTTCTACTTACCCCTCCGCACATCCCTGTTTGACCTGCAGTTTTTCTGCTTCCCTTCTCCCAAGGTTCAACATGGGTAACCTATAAACAAGTAGCAAATTAATTAAATCCACCATAACTTTATATTTGATTTTCTTCTGCCTGACCCAATGTCATTACAATTTTATCTTCTCATTAAGCATATTGTTTCTGTACATTCCAAACTATAAATTTGGACATGCCCCAATTACTATGAATCCCATGAAAAAGTGATGAAAAAGAACATCACCAAAATAATAACATCTTATACAACTCACTACCACATGATGCAATAGTGATTATTAATTATTACAGCATCCCTTGTTTGAGCAAACATATCAGGTCTTCATAAGTAAAGTGAACGTAATTGTGAAATACTGATCAAAGATTGGAAGACTCTTAAAATGTTATAGAAAGGTTTAGGCATTGTTTAAAATAAAAACAAACCAAATAAAAATATCAATAGCAACTTCAAGCTAGAATTTGTAATGTGTTAACAGTAGTATATAGAAATGAGCGATAAATCCTAATAAGTCTATTCTGCAGGTTGTGTATAGAACAGAATACATCAGAACCAGCTTGGCTTATTGGTAAAAGCACCATGCTAAAAACCAGGAGACATGACTTTTAGTCCTGCCTTAGGCGTGAAAGCTGGCTGAGTAACATTGAGCCAGTCACTCTCTCAACCCAACCCATTTCACAGGATTACTGTTGTGGAGAAAACATGAGGAAGTAGGTACGTTCACTGCCTTGAGTTGTTCATAAAAATAAAAGTGGGATTAAATAAATAAATAAAATACAGAAGCTATTACGCCACTTTAAAAAAGTGCAATAAGATTTACAGCAGCAGACCTAAGCAAAGAGATATTTATATAGTTCAAAGAATGAGAAAAAAAATTAAAGAAAAAAAGCACACATTCCTTTACTCCCCCAAAACTATTCTTAATTTCCTCCATTGAGTGCAGAATGTAATAGGTGATAAAATAAGTTTCACAAACACACACATACAACTTATATGTGGCTTTTATTATTTTTAAAATATCTAAATTTGGAACAAATAACATGTAACCATTTCTTTTGAATAATTCATTCTAAATCAAGAATTGATTTGTAAATTGCAAAAATAAGGAAATGTTCATAGCTTGAAATTGAATGAAAACTATATATCCATGGTTGAAATAAATTTTAAAGTTAATAGCAGAAAAATTAACCAAAATAAACAAATCAGTAGTACAACTATGTCTGATAATGGTGATGTTTGTTCTCCCATATTATCCTAATATCCACATTTAATTAACTAGGAGCTGATTCTCTAACAATGTCATGTTTGTATTTGTTTTGGCATTGAATATAATGACCAAAATCATTCTCCAGTTCTCAAAAAGCTCTTATATAACCACTTTCACTGATTTTGACAAATATACATTCCTCACAAAAGAACATATACAACTTGCTATTTTCTATAAGCCGATAGCACAGCTTAAAATTTCTCAACCCATTTCTGCATCTTTAGCAAACATTCTATCAAATATATATAAATTCTTATTCCAGTTTTCCTTCATTTATTGATAAATGGTGGAAGCTGTTCATTCCATTTCCCTTACCAAAGGTTGCTCTTTGATGCATGAATTTTTGACATCCATATTCACATATTGGCTGCATTATACTAACTTGTCACATTTATACTTAGTGCTCAACTTCCGACTGGTTGTTTAGTGACTGCTTGAAGCTACAAAGACTCCCTCCCTTCCCAAAGGTACTTATGATTTGGCTCTGACAGTCACCTCCTTGCGTGTGACTACATTTTGGGTGCTTGGCAAAAGGCCTGCAATTATGGCCACTTGCAGTATTCTGTGATTTACATTTTTGCTAAAAATTGTATGTGGCAAAAATACCCCACAGCAAACAATGGGTTTGCTTAACAATCACAGCAAAAGAATTGTAAAAACAGATCTGGTAATATGACCTGCTTTATAACCATATTGGGCAGGCTCCTTTATAGATGTAAGCTGAGGACTACCTATACTGCAAATCAGACTTTCAGCCAGCAACACATCAGCTGCACATAAAACTACCACTGCATTCACATTTCTAACCTCTGCCATCACAAGAATGTCTCAGATTTAATGATAGACACATTAAACAACCAAAAGGTTATCATATGCGCTCCCACAGAGGGCCTCCTCAGGGTCCCATCGACCAAACAGTGTCGATTGGTGACCCCCAGGGGGAGAGCCTTCTCTGTGGCGGCACCGACCCTCTGGAACGAACTTCCCCCTGAGATAAGAACTATCTCAGACCTGCGCCTCTTTCGTCGAGCCCTCAAAACACACTTTTTTACTCAGGCCGGTCTTTCGTGAGTTTTAAAATTTGGGATTTTAAGATGGGGTTTTTAGAGAGGGTGTGGGGTCTTCTGATTTTAGGTTTCCTTAGGGAGTTTTAATATAGTCACTAATGTAATTATTTTAAGTGGGGTTTTTAGCTGTTTGTTTGTGTGTTATATGTATTTTACCGGACTGTTCACCGCCCTGAGTCCCAACAGGGAGAAGGGCAGTATAAAAATAAAATATTTATTATTTATTCCTGATGAGGTTTTAGAGGCAGTGAGATGATAGTATCACTTGAAGAATCTATTAGACCCTGACTATCTTGCTTAGAGAATATTTGCTCTCCAGCTTAATTAAGGTAACACTATGTTTATACTTACCTGAAACCATTTTTTTTTTACTACGGTGGCTCTTCAGAGAAAAAGAATCAGTAATCTTACTCATCTATCCTCTTAAGCTTAGAATCTAAAAGGCATAAGGAAAAAAGGACAAGGAGAAAAGAGAAAAACAAACTAATTCAAACATTTTTTTCCTCAAATCACAATTAATGCTATTTACATTTAACAACATTTCTTTAAAATAAAATGTAATGGCAAAATAGTCTTAAACAGTAGTAGTCAAGATAGTTCCTACTCTGTAATACTACAAATCCATTCAGCCTACTCTTACTATTTTTTTGAACCCTGAAATAAGTGCTCAAAAGCCCAATTGGGTTTATTATCAGGGGATGTCTTATTTTTGGGAAAACAGGATATATTGTAAAAAACAGAGAGGTCAGTTTTTCAGTCAGTTTTCCATGCAGCTCAGGGAACAGAATAAAGCACAACTCAGACTTCAGTATCTAATGGTACACGGATACTGAAGTATTGCTCAGGTAAGATTGACTATTTCCTTTCAACATAGATGCAGTTGAAAGAGGTTGGGGTTTAACACTTTGTATCATGTTGGTTGAGCTCTCACAAAATCCTCATATCAGGCACTACATTAACCTATCTTCTGAGTTTGCCTCTTATCCCAAACCATGCACTAGCCAAATGGGTTTGGTTTGCATAATATACATAGATTGGAAAAGTAAACCAACTTGTACTATGCAGCTGGCTGCTGTTATGGCTGTAACATCCACCTACAGTAAATATAGGACTGCTATACAGTATAGTATATCAGGACTTTCTGTATCTCTGTTGACATCTAGTGGTTCTCCAAAGAATTGCAGTCCATATACAACCCTGAATTGTGGAGTGAGTGCAGCTGCTATATATGTACTGTACAATAGAAGCTTCAGTCCAGCTTGACTGTGCGCTAGGGTAAATACTATGAACTTTTCCTGATGATTTTTTTTTCTGAAGCTTAGCTCACGGCAGGGTGCATTGCAGTAGAATGATTCCATTCTCACTTGCACGGTATAGCCAAGTATTCTTTTAAAGCATATACATATACAGTACCTATGCATATGCATATACATGAGTAATAATTGAAAAAAGTGCAAGAAAGTAATAGGAAATAGATTTTTTTTTAAAAGGGAAAGAAAGGCAACTTCCAGTCTTAACAGGAGTTATACCCACCCCCTGGGTTGAAATATAATTCCTTCGTTCCATAGTCTACCTTTTCTAATAATCAAATTCACAAATCACAAGCTCATTTTTTGTCTTTTTTTTCAGAAAAGGCCCATAAGGATTTCCCAGTCACTAATAAATATAGTTGTTATCCTTTTGCTAATCAAGTCAATTTTACCATCTGTCACTTCTAATTCTGTCACCTTCACCAGCCGTTCCTCATTTGTGGGTGTTTCAGAATCTTTCCATTTTTGTGCATGTAATAATCTCCTAACAATTATCATATATAAAAACATTTTCCCACAACTAATTGTCTATCCTCCTTGATTTTAAATATTTGTTTTGGCTTGTTAATGAGTTTCTATCTTGGCTTGTAGCAGTTATGTTATTTTCACACTTTACTAAAGTACGTCATCAAGAAACCAATCTGGGATATAAAAAGTAGAGACCAAGAATAAGAGAAAGAGGATTATTGGATTTGTTCAGTCACAAAATCTATTAGCATTAGCTTGGGTAACCCTCTGTCACTTAGTTAATCTTGCTGTTGAATCAAGAACAAAACCAACACTTGGTATGTCTAAAAGTACTGAATAATTTTCTAGCAGTAATCAATAGTAATTTGTAATCATTCATAACCTATTGTTTGTGCTAGGCTAATTTAATTTCAAAACTAATGGATTTAGAAACCACAGAATATTAATTCTAAGCTTTTAATAACCCACGGGGAGCCACTATGATTGCTCTCTGTCAAGGAAAAGGCACGTATATGGAAATCAGTGTTCTCAGGATGCAAAAGGACATAAGTAGAAGCTTGCATAACATAATCTCAATTGTGAATGATTTTCTTTCCTTTAGGACAGTGTCTCCACCCAAGGAATTACAGGTCATCGCCCCATGAATTATGAATGTTCTTGGTCACCACATGTAGGGTGGGGCATTTTATCCTTTAGTTCAGTGTTAGAATAATGATGCTGGTTCCCTATTTGTATAATGCTGAGTGCTGGAAGATGCAAACTTAAGAGCAGGCAATAGTGGTTCTTACTGGTTCACTTCGGTTCTTTGAACCGGTAGTAGCGGCAGTGGGAAGCTCCGCCCAGCCGCCCGGATGTCATCATGGACACTCTGTGCATGCACAGAAGCGCCGCACACAAGCTCTCATTGAGAACTGGTAGCGAAGGTAAATGGAACCCACTCCTGAGAGCAGTTGCCTGTAAGTCTACAAGTTGTCTGCCAGTTGCTGCCTAATGGGGGGAGACTTACAGTATAATGGTTCCTGCTTCCAATTGCTATCCTAACCCAATGATTACCTGTAAAGAATACCGTATTTCCCCAAAAATAATACCCTCTCTTATATTTTTTTGAACCCTGAAATAAGCACTTGGCCTTATTGTCATGCACTCAAAAGCCTGATTGGGCTTATTATCAGCGGATGTCTTATTTTGGGGGAAACAGGGTAGATACTTCTAAAGCACTATCTTTTTCATTCATTAACCTGCTTAGGACATTAGAAGAGTTCAACTTTAGTACGTCTTGCAAATAAATTTGAGATATTTGGAATACCTTTTGTGCCTTACTATAATTAATGATATGTGAGTTCTAGTCCTGCCTTAGTCATGAAAGCCAAATAAGTTACTCCCTCTCTGCCCAACCATCTCATATTGTTATTGTTGTGGGCGAAAAAAAGGGGAGGAGAGAGTATTAAGTTGTCTGTCAAAATAATAATAAAGGAGGGATAAAAACAAATAACAATATCAATACAGTTGTACTATCTAAAATCAGGGTGCTCACGTCATATAGCTGACGATAGGCCTAATTTTGTTTCACGTTTGCCACCAATATTCTTAGTGCTCTAGGCATCTGGGGTTATTTTCATAATACTTCATAATCATTGATTCCCACCGACCCACCCCACATTCTCTACATTTAAAAAAACCTATAGAACTGCCTAAGATTTGGTTCTGTGATTTAACTGATATATATTAGCAAAGGTTTTTATTAATATAATTTAAATCATTTTTATATCATTTAAATCAGGTACTTCTGGGATAGTCATTAGAATTGTAGTGTCTGCCACTTTTTGCTGTGATTTTCAGATTGCTTTTCCTGTTATCTATGGGACTTCCCAGGATCCAATCAAGGAATTCCCTGAGAAAAAGTCTTGTTGGTCTTTCCCTGAAATGTACACGCTGAATAGGATGGTCTGGAGAGCCTTTCTTGAATCTGATAATCTCCAGGTGTTTTGGTGATTATATCACTCTCACCAGCTTGGTCATTGGTTGGGAACGAGTTGTACGTGAATCAAAAGTCTGCTGTAGAATGTGCCATAGTGAATAAGGATTCTTCAGAAGATTTCTTAATCTAAAATTCCTGGAAGATTAGGAAGTTTAGTGTTATGAAACTGAAAAGTGTTTGGTTTGTATATCTGTGTGTTTGTCCAAAGAGTTTCATTCGGTTTTGGCCTTGTGTTCTTCTGTGGGGCTTTGACTGGAGATCTTTGCTTCTTATTATTTATTTTATTTTATTTTATTTATTCATATTTCTAGACCGCCCCTCTCCCTTGTGGGACTCGGGGCGGTTTACAGTTTGTGTTCAAAAAGCA
>JANHFK010002145.1:142292-152437 GCA_036250565.1 Sibynophis collaris | reverse complement strand
CACAGCCTGATTAGCACAAGCAGCTGATTGTTGGCTGGATTGGCCTAATCAGTTGTTTCCAACTGCAGGGATTGCCATAGCCTATTTCTGCCTCCACGTGCCCTATTTTCAGCCTCCACTTCCCATTTTCAACCTCCGTGGGCCCCATTTTCTGCCCGTTCTGGGTGGTGGGGATCGGAATGGGCGGAAAATGGGGTGTGCGGTGGCTGAAAATGGGATGTGGAGGCCAAAAATGAGGCGCGTGTAGGCGGCAATAGCAATCCCTGCAGCCTGAAACAGCTGATCCTCGGGAGGCCAATCCAACCGACAATCAGCTGCTTGATTAATCAGGCTGTGCTGAAACTGAAACAGACTGTTTGCTGCAAGGAGGCAAATCGCTGGGAGGCATGGGCCAAAGGTTTGGGGCTGGTGGGTGGGCGGGGCTACATTTGGAGTATAAAAAGCACCCAAATTTTCAGCCTCTTTTTTGGGGGGGAAGTGCGTCTTATACTCCAAAAAATACGGTAAAGCCATTGCACTCAAAATTCATTTTATACCAATTCTTACTACACTTAGCAAATAAGTGAATTATTAATATATGATCAATATTACCTTTAGCACTAGGACAAAAGGATTTAAGAGTTCCAACAAGAGAATGGAACACCTTGAATAGAATTTATTTTCTATGAAAAATTATTGGCTCAAATAAGCCTCTTATTCAGTAGGTGAGGGGGGCAGGGGTGGTGGCTGCGGCTTGTGGCCTTTAAAAAAAACCCTGAAAATGGGGTGCAAATAATTTAAAAATCCTTTCACTTTCAGCATGTTATTTTCAGGAAAGATAACCTGTTTTCTTTGACATTAATTCTTATTGTAGAGGGAAAAAGTAATGCAGGAAAAATATTTAAATCTCTGTGTGATGATGATTTTAAAAAAGAACACCAATAAAAGTTGAGGACAAATTTTATTGAATTGTAAGTTCACTTTACAATGAAGTATTTTATGATAAAAATGTTGATTTTAATAAAAAAACATTAGCATGTCAGTATACAGTTTACACAAGTTTAATGCCATATAAATATGAAGATCATTTCCCATGTCTAAGATGGTACTGGAATCACTTCATTAAAATAATACAATTAATAAAAGTGCATGATATTTGTTCAAACTTTACACAGAAGAATTAATACATAGAATGAGCATATGGAATAAGAAGAGTTACCACCAACATGTTGAATGCCAAGACAGAAATTCTCTCTGTTGTAGTTCTAAAGGAACAAAATTGGATATATCTATATGGACTAATATTGCATTTGATTGTACTAATTATATTCACCGTGGAATATTTAGTTGAAAGTGATAATTTCTCATTATGGGTACTGTAAGTGACCCTGACATTTATTTTAACCAGTTATTTTCCAGGACTACGATCATTCCTCAATAAATTCAAGCACTATCTTAGGTTCATTTTACTTAACCACACTACTAGAAAGTTCAAAGTAAATTAAAGTGTATTTTGAAATAAACCATGTGCATTCCCTTTCAATTATTTTAATAGCAGCTTAAAAAACCCCCACTTAAAGTCAAATTAGAACAAGTTGAAACATAATAGAACACTGTTGGGTACCATAATAAAGAAATATTATTTTAAGAGTTCACACATGTGATTTCAACAAAAAAGCTATATTTATAAAAAACTATTTCAAACATTAAAAATCCTTCATTTAACTAAAAATAACTCATACTCTTTTCAAAAAGAATCAGTGATAGCATGAAAACAGTAAAAATAAGACACTAAATAAGATACCTATAATTAGCTTATTAAAAGTTGTTTTTAAAGGTGTATCAATTTCTATTTTTTAAAGATATGAGACCAGCTACTAAACAACTATTGATATAGTTCAAGATTATTGGTAGTTTTCATACCATTAGCAAAAAAGAAAAAAAAAGAAAAGTGATGTTTCTGTTGTCAGATAATGCTTTCTTGAAATTGTTGCATAGGCAAATTATTTTGTTTTGTTTATACAAATGTTTATGCATTACAGTTCTGCCAGGAGATTTCTTCTGTGTATGTCTAATTGAAATAAATTCTATTTAAGAAGACATGGAAAAAAAGCAATTTAATACTGGACAGCATTAGGTGCAAAGCATTCATCCATGTCAATGTTTGTACAGGTGATGCTGCATCTGACAAGTATTTCCTTCATATATGGACCATGACCGGCAAACATAATGCAACAAAAACTAAGGAAATTGCTATTATGCCATTTGCTCAATTTACTTCAGGCCTAAGTCAGAACTTCAACTAAAATAATGGATTTCACATGGACCGAAGTAACCTTTATAAAGTGCTTATCTTTATAGCGGTTTACTATTTATTATTAAAGCTTCATAAAATAGCTTGTATTTCCTTTTCCCTTAGAAACAAGGCACTCTCAAATGATATTTTCCAAGCTCTTTCTGCAAATCATCTTTTGAGCTCAAAGTTTTCATTCAATCCTATGATAATGATTTAGGTACAGACTAAATGTCAGTCAATACCACCTCATACTTTTTCATTGTTTTAACAATACGTACAGCACCTGCGTGGCTCTGAGTATATTCAACAGTAATAAAATATGCGTATCAATCCTATTTAGGGCTAGTCACTCAATTTCAAGTGATAACAAAATACATTACTGAAATGCATGTCACGTTTTAAAACTACACGTTTATAAAAGTACTACTTTCTCAAAACACTTCCTTGAATGAATACTTCCCATTTCCTATTCTGATTTGCTTATAGAAAACATTACTGAAGGTCTTCCACTTACAGACAACTGATTTCAATATAGATTCAATTATAGAATTTTTTCCTCTTTCCCAAAAAACCCCACCCCAATTTGATTTACATATGGAACAATGCAACAACTCCATCAACAAATCTGCCAACAAATTAGCAGCATGCTAAAAGATGGGAAATTGCCCTTATAAATGGTTTCAGAAGAACGTGTTTTCAATATAAAGTATCTAAACAGGCATACCAGTGTATGCCAACTTTCAGAAGATCTCATCCTTCATAATATTGAGAAATAAATTCTGGAAATCCATCAACTTAGTCCAGTTCTTCTAGCGTTTTATAACTACTTGTTCATAAGCTCCAGATCCCACTCTGAAAGATTAGAGGAAAAATTAGAAACAAAAGGAAAGCTTGAATTTGTACAGGTAGTCCTCACTTAATGTACACTCATTCAGTGACCCTTAAAAATTACAGTCGCACTAAAGAAGGGATAATGAAAATGGGTCCTACAACAAATGGGTTGTAGCAGTTGTAATGTCTCTGTAGTCATGTGATTGTAATTTAGGCATTCGGTGATCTCATAGTATCAACAGCATTTGCAATCTTCACTGCTGGCTTTCAATGATCAAAGACAGTGGGAAAGCTGGCAGGTCACAAATGGTAATCATATGATTGCCAGATGCTATGACTCTTAGGATTCACCTAACAGCTGCAACTGCAGGAACCACAATCATAAGTCAGCTTGAGCCTGTAATACTGCATTTTACAAATGCGTTGCTTAGCAAAGGAGTTCTCATTGGTAAGTAGGGACTACCTGTAGAGCAATTTATGCTTTCACATACAGTAGAAATTTATTGCAAGACATTTGCAGTCTTTTAAAAAATCAGTGCATGTCTAAGTACGAGGACATAATGTTAGCATATTCTGTGCTCATATGATAGAATGGAAACATTTTCAGAAAGGTTTTTCATACCAGAGAGGCACACTGGGCAGTACGGATGCAATAGCAAGGTAAACATTTGAAGACACATTTTGTTGTGGACCTTTTTTGTCCAGCAAATAATGGCTAATAATTTCACTTCTTCATGTGGAAGTTGGCATAAATCCATATGAAAATTGAGAATATCACCACTTATATATTTAACTTTTTTTTTAAAACTAGGTGTGCTTTAAAAAAATGAAATCCATCAAAGTTACATTAATTACAATCTAAACTCAAATGGTTCTTTGGAACTATTTTGATTTAACCATAACATGAAAGTCATAGTCCTAGAAACAAGAAAAAGGGGAAAGCAACAAAGCTCATATGGGAGGCTGACAGGAAATCTCAGGTGTGTAGGCTAGACTGGAACTTAAATTAGCTTGCCATTGTGTGGGAAAAAAACCTATACAAATTATTTCCATTTCGTTGCCAATTGAGTTAACTTTTTAAACTTATATCTGCTGAGAAAAATAGGTAACATTGTTTTGGGAGTAGATTTTTATGCTAAAACTTGTTTTTCAGAAGAAACCAGAATGTTAAAGAATTAGGGGGTTCTGTTATCCACCCACCAATTTACAAGTAAGTTTAATCAATGCTTAAAATGCAACATAAATAAATGCATTCAAAGAATGAAGAAGGTCTGTCTTTTATACTTGCAAGTTGGACAACTGGTGTAATTTCTTCTTCCTTTTTATATATAATGTTCTTGTTTTCCTGTTTGTTCCATGTTCCCCTATTCTTTTCTCTATCTTCAATACTAGAGTGTAACACAAAGACTGTGTTATACTCTTTCATGCTATATAAAATGAAAGTTTTTGATGCTTTATAGTAATGATTTAAATCAATGTTTCTCAACCATAGCAACTTTAAGATGTATAGACTTCAATTCCCAGAATTCCCCAGCCAGTATATCTGGGTGAGGAATTCTAGGAGTAGAAGTCTATACTTCATAAAGTTGTCAAACTTGAGAAACATTTGTTTGAAGTATTGGGATATGGTTTCACTGCTGATTATGTCACAGAAAAAAGGATGCATTACATTAACAACATACCTATTAGGTAAGTGATGACTTCCAAAGGCAGTGCTCCCTCCAGGACCTACAAAAAGTCTTAGCCCTTCTTCTGCAAAAATAGATATTAAAAATATGCAGTATTACTAAATTTGACAAGCTGTTTTGTGGAAGAACTATGCTACAATCAGTGTTTCCCGACTCTTCCAGGCATAAGTATGGCTAGGAATCTTTGGGAGCAGAAAGGGATATGATGGGAGAAGTTTCAAACAAACTGGAATTGTGGAAACTGAACCCCCCTCCCCCATTTTAAATTACTATATATAGATTCTCTAGTTACCAAATTATACATAGATATTTAATAAATAAAATAAAAATACAGTTGTCAAGAGTATTAATTCTATAAATACATTTCTAATCTGAACAGTTGTTTCTCCTCAGATTGTCAAAGGATTTAATGCTTTCATCAAAATGATCAAAGCAGCATTGTGCTGCAAGTCAGCTAATGAATGCATGCATATATCATGACCACATCCAAAAGGGGTGGAAATGGTGTCTCACTGGTGTAATGCTCTTTGCATAATTTGTCCCTCTCTGTGGCTGCTGCTATATTTCTTCAGTAGATGCTATTTTTAGTACCTTTAACAATTACTACTGTCAACTCTGAATCAAACCTACTTGGAGCCATTTTGCCGCTTCATAGTTGCCACACACTTTGGGGGGGGGAAGTATTGGGACGCTTCACAGATATAATAAAGACTTTCTCATGGGAACCAAGGTCATGCCAACAGGTGTCAGTTGAGGGAGGAAAGGAGTGACCGAGGGGGCCGTCAATTGCTCTAATTGGGCAATGTGACCTGTGACTCATGGGAAAGGGAACTTTCACTCTTTTAATTAGGCTGAAACTATGGGAAACTTTTAAAGTTGGTTTTCACCTAGCCGTGCTGATTTGATGTGTCCAATAAACATGTTCTTTGATGGCCTTTCCTGCCTCGGAGTTCTGATTTCTTTGGATGCATTACTTGGAACCTTGACAACAGCATCATTAATGATATTCCTCTGTATAACCTAAGAGTTGGAATGATTCATCAACAATTTATTCTCAAGTTTTCATTCTTGTTTTACAAACCTTCTGCACTTGAGTCCAAACTGAAGTCTTGAGTCTGCAGTATTTTTTCAACAATATCATCTGCATCAACTCTTGTTGCATCAACCCGCTTCAGCTGTGATTCCACAGAATCCTGTTTTACTGGTAGCCTATGAAAAATATGAAATAACTAGAAATGCTATGCTCCAGAACAATGATCAATAATTACCATATTAGTAAATCTTCCATAGTATTTACCTGTTTGAATTTTCCGAGAGTGTATCTTTCATAGTTGCTTTCAAATTATCCTCAGTGCTTCTGGATTCAGCCTCTTCACATGGCTCTAGAATGCTACTTATGCCAGTTGATGTGCTTCCCACAGAAGTATTTCTTTTATGACAGAGATCAGAGAAACTGGATGATCTGGAATGTGCAGTACTGTATCCTAAAATATATAATTATTAATTCAGAGCCATTAGTCTGATGCCATGTCAAAATTTCCAGCTTCTCCTCCTAACCAGAATATGCAATTTTTAATGCCAATCATAATATAGCTATTTGTGATTTATTTGATTATCAGCAACTAGTAAGTACTTGTACCTAGCAAAGGTATGGACCCTTAAATCATTACAGGTAGTCCTTGAGTTACAAAAGTTCATTTAGTGACCGTTCAAAGCTACAACATTGAAAAAAGTGACTAATGACCATTTTTCACACTTAAGATTGCAGCTTCCCCACAGTCACGTGATCAAAATTCAGGTGCTTAGCAACTGAATCATTTATGATTATTGCAGTATCCTGAGGTCATGCGATCACTTTTTGTAACATTCTGACAAGCAAAATCAACAAGGAAGCCAGATTCACTTAACAACTGTAACAAGAAAGGTCATAATATGGGGCAAAATTTACTTAATAAATGTCTCACTTAGCAAGAGAAATTTTGGATACCATTATGGTCGTAAGTTGAGGACTACATGTTCTAAATTCTAAAATAACAATTTAAAACCTTCTGAACATCCATTAAGGTTCAACTGGACTACCAGCTATGCAAAACAAAAATCTAGACTCTAGAGCGATAAGAAATCCATATGAATCTAGGAGTTTTGCAAAGGCAGACCATTTGCAAAAATTTCTTAACCTTGGAGAATTTAGGGCATGAATATTACTAAGCAGCAAATTTACCATGACAAGGGAATGATTTTCATCACAAGCTTATCAGTTATCTAACAAATAAATATCAAGTCTAAATGAATCTAGCTTCACAGATTCACATGTCAGTAATTGCCATGTTGGCCATGAAATCTTGATTTGTGCCTATCCTGAGGCTTCAATGTAAACATTAAACTGCTCAAGTAAAATTGGGTCACCAACATATGTTAGAAATTACCTTGTCAGTTCAGAAAGAAAGGCAGCTGGATGAATTCTACATATTCATTTTCTACTACAGAATTTTGAAACCTGCTACCTGCTGAAGAGGGCATCTGAATAGGAGAATAAACTCATAAAATATAAGACTTGATTTCTAGAGACTCAGCTGTTGCTAGATTTAAAAAGAGAGCCAGTTTGGTATAGCTGTTAAGGCACCAGCCTAGAAACCAGAAGACTGAGTTCTAGTTCTGCATGAAGGCACAAAACTAATGGGGTAACATTGGGCCAGTCACTTTCTCACAGCTCTAAGAAGGCAATGGGAAATCACTTCTGAAAAACCTTGCCAAGAAAACTGAAGGGATTAGTATAAGACTCAAACTATGAAAAAACAAAACAACCTGATATTGGTAATGAAAAGAGGAAGGAAGGTACTGAGAGGCTTAGGTATGCTGGGACCGCTGATAATTTATTTCTTTAAAAATGATCTACTAAATCAAACAGGAGTCTTCACTTGAAGGGAAGGCATAAAAAATTAAATTAAAAAGCTAGCAACAAAATTGAGAGTGATTTATTACATCTCTCTCATCATACCATATTTTGCTAATGCATGTCAGAGAACTTTGCCCATGCAAAGTAAGTCTTTGTTAGGTGTGTGGTTTTTTTCTTTTTTAAACTAGTCTGGTACTGATGAGCAGCCTCTTTTAGTTCAAGGGACAGGGCTAAAGTAGTGGCTGAAAAATCTCAATTTAATTTGGCCTTACTTGAATGCAGGAATGCAGAAAAGGTAAAGAAGCACCTATCTTCAATGGACATGAGAATTAGAGGTAAAAAGAAATTTAAGTCTCTTCTTTAAAATGGACAGTGCAGGAAGAGAGATTGAAAATTCTGAAAGCTGATTAAGTGTAAACAATACTTTCTGCTTGCCTAGAAATGGTCAACTCTATGACTACTGATTCCTGTAAAACAATAAAAGTAGAGTTGTGTTTATCCTTGCCTCAATGGGAACCTAACACCTATGACTTGGGGACTTCGCACATGCGAATTAAGAACAATCACCGACCTACGCCTCTTCCGCCGGGCCTTGAAGACCCATCTGTTTAAAGCGGCTGGCCTCTCATAACTACTTCTCATAACCTCCTCGCTTGGGTTTTTAAATAATGGGGTAACTGGGTTTTATAATGGGGTTTTAATGGGGTTAATCAGTCACTATTTAATTGTTTTAATTGATATTTCAACTTTTGTAATGAATGTGTTTTAACTGACTGTAAACCGTCCTGAGTCCTGCAAAGGAGAAGGGCGGTATACAAATTGAATAAAATCTAAAATCTAAATCTAAATCTAAATAGACTAAATTCTAACCTTAAACAAGCCACTTTCGCCCTGACCTCAGTTAGCTTTTCAGTACAGACCAAGCAGCCAGGTGCTGCCCCCTGGTGACAATGTATGGAGAAAGCAAAAATCAGGAGCCTGGATGCTATTTTTCAGACGGGAAAATTGTAAAAAAGAAAAATTGTACATTTTTTTTTAAACAAATGTTTACGAAAATTGTAAAAATTGCAAAACAACAACAACAACGCAACAGCCCCCGCAACAACTTGCACGGCAGTTGTGAAGAGTCGAGACTGATTCGGAGGCACAGTTCAATAAAGTGGGAAAGTTTTGGCTTATGAAACTCTTCGCCGTTGGAGACCAATCAATGTTTAATTTTTCATGCTTGGAATGCAGGTAGCCCTCAGCTTACAAACAGTTCACTTAGTGACCGTTCAAAGTTATAACGGCACTGAGAAAAGGGACTTACGACTGTTTTTCACACTTACGACGGCTGTAGTCACGAGATTCAAATTCAGACAACTGATTCATATTTATGACGGTCGCAGTGTCCTTGGTGATTTCCCTTTTGCAACTTTCGGACAAGCAAAGTCAGTGGGGAAGCCAGATTCACTTAACAACCCGTGTGACTAACTTAGCAACTGGAGTGATTCATTTAACAACTGCGGCAAGCAAGGTCGTAAAATGGAGCAAAACTTACTTAACAGCTGTCTCGCTTAGCAATGGACATTTTGGGCTCGATTGTGGTCATAAATCGAGGGCTACCTGTAGAAAGTACGCTATAGCAGGACGTGAGCTGCGGCTTTGATAGTCCCTTGTCCACTGGGCACCATCTAATTGTTAGAACAATTAACCAGTGGAACAACCTGCCTCCAGAAGTTGCGAATGCTCCAACACTGGAAGTTTTGTAGAAGAGATTGGACAACCATTTGTCTGAAATGATATAGGGTTTCCTGCCTGAGCAGGGGGTTAGACTAGAAGACCTCCAAGGTCCCCTCCAACTCTGTTATTCTATTCCAGTGATGGCGAACCTTTTTTCCCTCAGGTGCCAAAAATGTGTGAGCATTCGTGCCCACACACATAATTCAATGCCCCCTATGTGCCCCGCCCCTGCGCATGCGCGCATGAACCCCCCGCTGCCCCGCCCCACGCATGCGCTCACAACCCCCACCACACCTCGTTTTGGGCCTAGCAGGCCTCTAGCGGCTGACTTCCGGCAGGCCCTTTTTTCACCCTCCCCAGGCTCCAGAGGCTTTCTTGAACCTAGGGAAGTGTGAAAACGGCCTCCCTCACCCCCCCAGAGACCCTCTGGAGGCCGGAAATGACCTCCCAGAGCCTCCACGCGAGGCCTGTACTTACCTGGCATCCAAAACAGACCGCGTGGAGACTCCTGGGCGGGGAAGGGTGGCATGGGCGGGGCCAGCTGAGAATCAGTTGGCCGGAATGCGCATGGGGGCTGCAGCTGAGCTAGGGCAACGGCTTATGTGCCCACAGATATGGCTCCACGTGCCACCTGTGGCATGTGTGCCATAGGTTTGCCATCACGGTTCGGTTCTATTCTATTCTATTCTATTCTATTCTATTCTATTCTATTCTATTCTGTTCTATTCTATTC
>JANHFK010002145.1:57265-78349 GCA_036250565.1 Sibynophis collaris | reverse complement strand
GATAATAAGCCCAATCAGGCTTTTGAGTGCATGGCAATAAGGCCAAGCGCTTATTTCAGGGTTCAAAAAAATATAAGGCACGGTCTTATTTTCGGGAAAACATTCTATTCTATTCTATTCTATTTCCTATTCCATTCTATATTATTATTTTCCATTCCATTCCATCCTATTCTTATTCCTATTCTCTTCTTCTCTGGTTTATTTTCTGTGAAATAATGGATTATTAAAATGTGAATACTGCCTCAAGAATTTCAGACAATACAGCAGTGACACCACATAGTCTTTTTCTTGTGCTCATTTTTAAGTCAGTCTTCTATTTAGGATAACTTTCATTCATGTAAATACAATATTTGGAAAGATGGAGAGGAAAAGGACACCCATCAGCAAGGTGTTCCAGCAATATATTAGGAGATGTGAAGGACCATGTTGGGAACAGATTTTCCCACAGAATAATTTATCTATAATCAAATCCAGTATTAATATATTTAATAATTAAAACATAATAACCTTATTTGTTAAAAAACATCTTTTTATTTGTGCAACATGTCAGAAATATAGAAAAAAATGGCTAACCTTTTTGAATAATAAACAGTCAAAATCTTTATCAACACTGGAACTTTTAATTTCTAGGAAATGTCTTCTTAGTTCTGTGTTCATATAGTCCATATATACATTCACAATTAAGCAGACTCAAAATCACAATTCTTAGAGTGTTAGAATAACAGAACATGACCAATTGGAGGGGTGCAGTTATAGTGGCAACCCATGCTCACCTAGGTGGAAAGTTCTTTCCAAGTGATGTGGAAGATCCGGATCGGCTGGCACCATTTTGTAATATGCTCAATCCATATTTTATTGCTAAAAGAGTTTCTCACTTATAATCCCACATCTGAAAACTGGTCCCATCACCACACACATGCTTCTGGGCTGATGTGAGTACCAGGTAGATGACCAGTTTTGCCATCCTTTTGTAAATCTATCCAAGATTATTCCACTGTACTTTTCAGAATCTTATGCTAAATAATGCAGAAACAACAACATGACAACAGACTGTGTTTTATAATACAAATAAATATCTTTAGAATATTCACTTGGATAGTTTTTCAGTTGTAATCATATAATTGTAATGTGACAGCTATGTCTGAAAAAGGGGTTCTTTGTATGTCTTAGGCAGTTTTGTTTTCTAGTAGGTTAATATTTGCAGTGACCCACAGTTCAGCCCTGTAGAGTGGTGATGTGTTGGTTTTTCTTTTCTTTTCTTTTTTTTATAATTCAAAAAAAACCCACAAGCCTTTGTGGAATATGGTTTTATAAGTCACATTTTTGACTCAGCTTGCACTGATTTTTGAAATACTTTACTGCTTTAACTTTCAGCATCTGTAGTTATATTGCTGCAGCCAATGGATGGAAATATGCAAAAAGCAAACAGACTCTGACAACAGTAGCTGAGAAAAAAGACTTATATAAATAATGTTCATACTTCAGACGGCTGGCTTCTGAAAAGCAAATGTTGTCTTCGTACCCTACGTGTTCTGATTTAAGACCTAATCTAATTCCTGTTGTTGAGTATAGTTAGTTCGCTTAGTATTAATTGTACCAGCTACATAGGTCATCAGGATATCTATACACGTGTTAAACTCCTTTCTGAAATGAGCAGTAACTCTGATTTCAGTGGGAAAGGTACCATTCACATTAACTCAATAGTGCAAAGATAAAGTTCCCTGATCCAAATTATGTTTACAAGTCACCAGTTGCATACAGAAAATCTGCTGAGGTATTTAAGACTACTAAAACACATAAAATGCAATCTTCTCTTTGTTAGGCTAACAATATTCTTTTAAAGAAAATAATTAAAATAACTTTTTTTTTAAAATGCACTTTGCTATAATAAAGGATTTTTTAAACAAAAGATTGTGCAGTATCACCTGATGAAACTATATTAATAATTTTATGGGAAATAACCCCCCCTCTCACATACACGCATGGTCCCTATCTAAATACTTACCTACCCTTCTTTTGTTACATATATAAATAAGTAACATAGCTATTACGGTAAAACTACTTCCTAAAGCCAGCAACTTCAAATGCTAGTACTAAATAGTGCAAAACAGGTATCAGTGCAGAACATTTCATCCCTGAGCCTCAAAAAATAATATAATATAATCTAAATTCAAACTAACACCGTTTTTCTTTTTCTTTTATGTTGGGGTTTATCCTTTCATTATGTCTCTTATATCAACCCTTCTCATTATTTCCACACAGGTGCCACGCGTGTATAGTAATTTGAAATCCTAGCTGAAATTAATTGAAGCAGGTAAGCAAGCAGAGTGGCTCAACATAGGTACTGACTGAATTTTCTTCCCCTGAAGGTTATCATGAATCTAAAGAAAATCTTTATAAACCAAGGCGTCACATGTTATGCTTCAAATGTCCGTATTACTTAAAATCAAAGCATTTTTTTTTAATCAAAAAGATTTTCATTGTGAAGAATATGGAGGGCTCCATAATCTGTTGGGAGAACTGTTTTGTTGACTTGAAGATATAGGGCTGAAGGAAGTTGTAGGAGTAACAGGAGATCCAGTATCTGTAAATAAGCAGAATGGTGAGTATGCATCAAAAATGCTCAACGTAACTGACTGTGATATCTGGTTCAGAGCAATTAAAATTTAGATATACAGAAAAGCCGTGCCACTGCAGTCCATAGATAGACACCCACAAAACTTTACACTAAACTACAAACTACAATTGTTTTGAATTTGGAGAAAATGCAGATGTGAAAGGCCTGGCCCAGAGCATGTTTAGTGTCCGAACTGGAACAATTTAATTATTTTGTGCTAAGAATTGTCCCCCACAAGGCGACCTCTGCACCCAAGGTTTGTTTGCAGCAAATAGAATTTATCAAGGACCAATGGCTTATCTGGATTGGAACATCCACAGCTTTTACCCTTCCCAAAGTGAAGCAGACAGATTAAGCTAACTGTTCAAATGTGGGATTGATATTATCCATTTAGGTAACTAGAAGCAAGCAGCCACTGAGAAAGTATGACAAAGTGGGAGCCCACAAAAGGCAATACTCTTGGTATACATGTATCTCTGTGTGATATTTTGATATTATTATATTATTATTTCAGCATCCCACCAGAGATATGTATGATGCACACTCTCCTGAGCATTCAGAAGGCCTTTAAAAGATGGGTCTATTCCCAGGCCTCGGTTTGGAATATTGATGGAACCCCTGTTGTGTTTTTTTATTGTTATGGCTGCTTTTTAATCTGCAATGCTGTGTTTTGTTATTACAATAATAACAATTACAATAAAATCTATAACAAAATCAATTTAAATAACAAGAATAAGCAGTACATCTCTTTTCATTATATGCTTACTACCTTTACATGAAATCTCTACAAGTAGAGAGGGTTTAGGTCCCCCTTTGGCTCTGAATTGTTTTTCTCTTTTCATTATACCAATTTAATGTCACCATCAACTAAGGTTAGACCTGTACATGATGATAATATAATTATCTTGTAAAGTACAACTATAGCATTAATTACCAAGTTTCTTATAGCACAAAGTTTAATGAATATTACGCTTACGTGATCTTTGAGGACTCGTCTTTGTGATAAAAGCTGGATGTATTTGTTGTTCATTCGATGAGAAAAGAGTATAGTGCACTAAAATACATAATGGAACAAATATATAAACTTGGTTCTATTTAAAATTACTAATTCTTTTTTTTTTAATCTGAAAGTAAATACTTCAAATTTCATTTGATGTTCTTACCTATGATCATAACAGCCATTCCAGCCAAAAGCGCAAAAGTAGTAAAAAATATAACTTGATAGGAATCAAGAAAGTGTTGGAATAAATTTGTATTATCTGAAAAATAAAAAATAAGAAATGTTGATATTAGTCTTTAAATTGTACTCTAAATGTACCCTTTTTTCGGCTTTAATTTAATTACTTTTTCTCATATATTTTTATCTAATTTGATCCAATCCAATCTAATCTAATCGTACATTTTCAAACAATGTTCAGAATTTGCTTGTGAAAATTCAGTACTATAAAAAACAACTGAACCTTTATAAATAGTGGATCAATATATTGAAAAATTATTCTATAATAAAATATCTGTCAACAACAGGTTACTAGTAAAATTACAAATGTTAGTAAGTGAATATAGCATAGTGATAGTGCTGGTGAGACCGAGTATCAGTTCACCCTCAACCATGTTAGCTCACTGACTGAATCTGAATTAGTTACTCTTTCTTAGTCTATACTAAGAGCCACGGTGGTGCAGTGATTAGAATGCAGTACTGCAGACTACTTCTGCTGACTGTCGGCTGCCTGCAATTTGGCAGTTCGAATCTCCCAGGCTCAAGGTTGACTCAACCTTCCATCCTTCCAAGCTGGGTAAAATGAGGACCCAGTTTGTTGGGGGCAATAGGCTGACTCTGTAAACTGCTTAGAGAGGGCTGTAAAAGCACTGTGAAGCAGTATATAAGTCTAAGTGCTCTTGCTATTGCTATCCATGAAAATTTTTAGAACTCACCTGTTGATTCTAAAAGTGAAAACCTATTTACACATGCAGCTAAAATGGTCATGCTAAGGTCATTAAATAATATAGGAACATATTATCCTTAGGATTATACCATTAGTGTTTGTATGAACACACATTACTCAAACTGATTATCTAAAGCAATTCACATGTAAATAGTCCATCATGGACAAAATACTCATTTTTCTTCAAAAGCATTCATTTTCAATTTGGCCTAGTCATATATTCAGCGGTTTGTGATCAGTACAGTATAGTGAATGCAGGAAACGCGTGAGTGTGTATGAAACTAAGGAATTATGAGGATGGAAGTCCATCGCATATGGAATAGGGACAGACATCTGTTGAAGAAAACAAACATTAGCAGTTAATTGCATTGCAATGCAGTTGCATTGTGGATCACTTGTGTTGGTAATCAACACAGTCTCAGTTCATAGCCAGTTAAGTTGTAAATAAGAACTTCGAAAGAAAACAGCTGGCCCTGGGAAGTGCATGAATTGTTTGCAAGCCAAGTAGTCCTCAACTAACAACCATGATTGGGACTGGAACTTCCATTGCTAAGCAGGATGGTTGTTAAGTGAATTGCACTGAATTTTATGATCCTTTTTTTTTTTTTGCCATGATTGTTAAGTGAATCTGGCTTCCCCAATCGATTGCTTGTTGGAAGCTGCTGGGAAGTTTGCAAGTGATGATCACAACATCCCCGGATGTGACAACCATCATAAATCCATACTGATTGCTAAGCAGTGGTGAAATCCAATTTTTTAAACTACTGGTTCTGTAGGCGTGGCTTGGTGGGCATGATGGAGCTTGGTGGGTGTGACTTGGTGGGCATGGTCAGGGGAAGGATACTGCAAAATCTCCATTCCTACCCCACTCCAGGGGAAGGATACTGTAAAATCTCCATTCCCGCCCCAGTCCTGGGGGAAGGATTTTGCAAAATCTCCATTCCCACCCCACTCTGGGGCCAACCTGAGGTGGCATTTGCCAGTTCTCTGAACTACTCAAAATTTCCGCTACCGGTTCTCCAGAACCTGTCAGAACCTGCAGGATTTCACCCCTGTTGCTAAGGAACTGAAATTTTGACCACAGCGATGTCACAACTGTTGTACGTGCAAGGATCAGTTGTAAGTTACTGTTTTCAACAATATCATAGCTGAACAAAGAGTTGTAAGTCAAAGATTACCTGTATTGGTTTCAAAAGCTAGGGGTAAAGCTATTTGTACTATATCCTTTACTTGTTCTAATGCACATTTTTCATACTCGGAAGCCTAGTACCATTCTCTAAGTTGGCATTATCTCGAAAGTAACCCGGACTTGTTTAAATGTTTTTATTTTATGTGCCCGGCATGGACAATGTCAACTCTTCTAGTGTTATTTGGCTTGCAATATCAGTACTGCCACCTGCTGGTCCATTATAGCAGCAGCTCAACAAGGGTAGCTTTTGAGTTCCAACTCTTGAATGCCTTCTGTCCAAAATCTGGCATGGCTGCGGTAACAGCTGTTGAATCCAAAGACAGCAGCCTTTGAGGGTCATTCTTAGAAGCAAAAAGCAGCAGGGTAGCCAAGTGCAGAAACAGCAGGATGGAAAAGTTCCTTCCCAATTTTAAAAACAAGACGTGATAAGGTCAGGCAGCTACCCAGCAACAGACCTGTCATTATTATGTTTTCCTGCTGTGTTCGGGACAGCAGGCAATAATTCATGGAAGTAAATGGAATAAGTCATGAAAGAGAAAGCGATACATCTTTCAGGTTTCGGCTACAAGGGTAGAATTATACAGACATCAACATGCAAGGCAAGTGGTTGTAAACAACAGGAGTGGAGACAATCGGCATCTGCACAAGGACAATTGTTTGGCTCAGCAAAAAAAGGTCACAGAGAAAGAGACTTTGAAAGAAGGAGTGTGGTATCTCAAGCAACAAGTGCAAGTTATATTTGACCCATAACTTACCCTGTTTGAACATCATTGCTGGGTTTAACTGCATTGTGCTTCTGGCAAAGAATAATGCAAGCTTTAATGAATACAGTGCAATTGCAAAACACAAATATGTTTGCCCTGGCAGCCAAAAACAAAACAAAACACAAAACCCAGTGTGATAGTTATCATCCAACTTTTATAAGCACATATGAATGTCGCCCTGATAGGTGGATGCTTAGGTTACCTATAGATGTTTCTTCTCCATTTTCCCTCAGTTATGTAACTGAACTTTTGAAAAGTCATATTCCAATAAATGATCTGTTGGGTTTAATACTACAATACCAGTTAAAACATTTCTGGGAAGTTTCTCAGTCCCTTTCATTAATTTGAATTTGAAAAATAACTTGGACCCCCCAAAAAACCAACATTTCTAAGATTACAGTTTCCTCAGAAATACCCAAGTTTACCATTTATATTTTTAACAAAACTTTTACGCCTTCTAGAATCTAATGAATGGTTGGCCAAAAGTATTATTCCCAAATATGTGTCTGTAGACAAAAGCAAACTTTTCATCATTGATTTTGCCTCGTATCAGCCATAAAGGTGAAGAGTTCTAAATAAACATAAAACTAAAAAAAAAAAGTCAATTTGTTGCCTGTGAGGGGAAGAGAGTACTAGTTAGGGTGAAAGAAACTGGTGTGGAGGAAGGCACCAAGAGCAGCAGAAGACTCTGTAAATCTGTATGGGATGAGTAGGTGTGCATACAAACAGCCATTTAGGGCAGGGGTGAAATCTACTTACCTTCCCTACTGGTTCAGAAGGCTTTGCGCATGCGCAGAGGGTTAAAAACTAGGAAGTAACAATGTCTGGGTGCGTGGGCGGAGCCTCACGCTGCTGCCACTACTGATTCGCTGAACCACGTGCTGCCGCCACTACCGGCATGCGTGAGTCAAACAGAACTGGCAGGATTTAGGGCCTAAAACAGATTGAGGGCTTTAAATATCACCCTTTTTATTTAATGAAGACTTCTGGATAATTTGTAAACTTCAACTCTATTTTACCTGAGGAATATTTCTGCATTTATAATGGCATGCTCTTTTGTTACTCTGGACTGTTGTCAGTACACTATTTTTTTTTTTTTAATTAAGGAAGTTGAGTTTTTTTTCCTCTCAGGAAAAACATGCTTATGTTTGCTTTTATATGATTTGAAGAATACTCATCTCAGCTAGAGCTGAGGATTGTCTACTACCTGAAGCTCATGATCCTTACAACTAGGTAAAAATCCCAGGCTTTTAAAATTGATTTTTATTCAGATTATTAGTATAAAACTCTTTCATTTATTTGTATTTCTGCTCTTCCTTCCATCAAGGGATATTGTATATTTGCATGCTAGGAAAGAAACAAATCTCATTAAAGAAATTTTTAGAAATGGCAGAGCAACACGCTTCATCTGTGCTCTTGCAATAGTGGTTAGGGCCACCCCTCTTTTTCTCTTGACTACTTCGCCTGAGGAAGAATTTTGGAAAGGCAAAAACCTAGACATATTTTTGTGACCTATCTTTGCCATGTTCTATTTTTTTCTCGGTCAAATTAAACCTGTCCAGTAGGTGGCGGGGCACACTTACAGAATAAAATTTAGGATGCAAAAAAGAAAAAAGGATCTTCAAACACAGCAAGGATTTTCTTAATCTCTGGCTACCAGCTGCAAGGTAAACAGACCTATAATCAAATGAAGCATCAGAGCAAAATAATGTTATTTATTAAGAGACCTTCTTATGATGTGTTTCTCTGCCACCGATAGGCAAGAAACAATGAAATGACGTCCTACTGAATTTCAATGCAACCTTTGCTTTTCTCCTCTTGTCTACAAACAGGTAGTCCATGACTTAACAACAATTCATTTAGTGACCATTAAAAGTTACAATAATATTGGAAAAAATGACTTATGACCATTTCCCCTACTTATGACCATTGCAACATTTCTATGGTCATGTGATCAAAATTCAGATGCTTGGCAACTGACTCATATTTATGACGGTTGCAGTGTTCTGGGAAGGGGTGAAATCTACTTACTTTTGTTACCGGTTCAGACGCACTCCCATGTGGGAATGCATGCGCGCACCTCTTCTGCACATGCACAGATGGTTAAAAAATGGGATGTAATGACATCCTGGTGGGTGGGCGGAGTCTCCTGCCACCAGTGTTACCGATTCGCCGAGCTGGATAGAACTGGGGGGATTTCACCGCTGGTTCTGGGGTCACATGATCACCTTTTGTGACCTTCTGACAAGCAAAGTCAATGGGGAAGCCAGATTCCCTTAACAACCATGTCACTAATTTAACAGTGGCAGTGATTCACTTAACAACGGTGGCAACGAAGGTCGTAAAATGGGGCAAAAATAACTTAACAAATGTCTCACTTCACAACATAAATTTTGGGCTCAATTGTAGTCGTAAGTTGAGGACTACCTGTACTTTTAAGTTGCTTTTTCCTTAATCCCAATTTATGTTTTAATACAATAGAGCGCAGGTGTCAAACTCGTGGCATCACATTGCTGTCACATGACGTTTCGTGACATTTTCCCTCTTCGCGGAGCTGGGGTGGGCGTGGCCTGTAGATGACACATCCGGCCTGCCAGTTTGACACCCCTGCAACAGAGCATGTTGGTTGTGGAGTCAAATCTTTCTCTGAAAGGCTTGGGAAAAGAAACTTAGTGAGACCTCTCCTTCAATGTATTGCACATTTCTGACGCCATTTGCTTGTCTCTCCCACTGCACCGACTTTATGCTTTCACTGGGGGAAAAGAAAGGCAAGAAGTAGAATCAGCTTCTCCTTTGATTAACTGATTTTTTGATCAAGCTACAGTAGAAAGAAGAAGCAGAAAGATGAAACCTGTCATCAGGAACCATGGTTAGACCCAAGTTATAGAACATTCTTGTTCTCACTGTGACACAAACCTGGACTTTAGCTGGGCCCCTTGATATATGGGTGTCAAACTCGTGGTGTCACATTGCTGTCACATGATGTTTTGTGACATTTTTTCCATTCATGGAACTGGGCTGTGTGGGATGCATCTGGCCCACATTGCTCTAATACAGTGTTTCTCAAACCTCAGCAATATTAAGATGTGTAGACTTCAACTCCCAGAATTCTCCAGTCAGCATGCATTCTGGGAGTTGAAGTCCACACATCTTAAAGTTTGTTGTGGTTGAGAAGTGCTGTCTAGTTTCCTTGAGCTTCTCCTAATTAGCATTAGTTTCTCATCCATTTTCCTCATCTTGTCTACAGGGATATCAGAAATGGGGGCAGAAGCCTGGAAGTGATGAAACAATCAGAGTTCAAGTGGAGTGTCATATGTTTGAGTTAGCTGTGCAACACCAAAGCCCTCTGCAGATTGAAAATTAACTCAGCCACACAGAAGATTTTGGTAAGAATTTCCCCCCTGAGAAGGACAGAAGAGATGAAGCAGAATCATGACCAATGTATGCATTTGTGTTCCCTAATTTTGTGGCAATGTGAAAAGCACATACTGTTTGTTCTCACCATAGTGCATTTGAGGAATTCCAACTAATCTGTCCAAGTCATGATTCTTACTATAGTGACTCACAGGTGCTTTTCAAATGCATTTGAATTAAATACAATGAGCCATCTAGACATTGCATGACTCATGAGGCAACCAGAGTTCTAGGTCTGACATATGACAACCACATGAACACAGCAGCTGCAACAACATGTCACTTAACAAGTGACAAATTTATTACCGTACTGCTTTCTCTAGCTGGCCCCCAAAATTGAACCTCAATTGCTTAATCTGTTCAAAATCTTTCGACATCATTTCTTCTATTTTGAAATTCAGGTGGAATTTTAGATAGCCAAAATAGCACGCGCACACATAAAAGTCATAGCAGGTTTGAAACAATCTCAATATTTCTGAAAGCCTAAAGTAATTTGTGGGTGTGAGGAGGAAATACTTAATAGATTTGCAGTTTCTTTTCTCCCAAGAAATAAAGAACAGAAGGACAGGAAAATGGAAATGTCGTAGGCTGTCTGGAATCTTGATTAGAAATAATCCATTCCAATTGTTATTGGGAAAATACTAGAGTGGGAACCACTTTCACAAGCTAGAACAGGTAGCTTATATTATCACTCCTGATGTAAAATTCTGTGTGATTGGGTTTATAGATCACCTTAAGAGATAACAAGGCTTGTTTTGGCTTAGTATGTTATGCAAACACAGCTACTGGAGTTTATAGATAATTTTTACTTATTAATAATTACTATTTAGATATGAAGCAGGGCACTATGGCAATATGTTAGTCATATGTTGAAGTCGCCCCATGTTAAAATGGCCAAGGTTAAGAGACCCTGGTCTATGGGCTACTCAACCAATGTTATTTGTTAAAGGGGGTGTAATGAAAATAATTAAGAAAAAGTGCTTCAGACGCTGTTGAGGTAGTAGTGCTCTGGGTCTTTTATTAAAGGAGCCCAGTATTTTTCAAGTTTCTGTTTTTCCTGGGAAAATAAAATGTGCCGTTGCTTTAAGAGTCAGAATAAATTTAATAAGTGGATTCCTTAAAGGTGAGGTATATCTTTCAGCTACAGTTGGAAGCCTTAAAAAATATGTCTACTTTTGGGAGCCGTAAGAGCAAAGAAATTCTGTGTTTATGTGAGTCTCAAGCCTTTTTTCCAAATAATTTTTAAAGCATATACAGTTTTTTGTATATTTATATTCCTGTCTTCTTCCAGAAGCCAAAGACTATTTATATTGTTTTTTTTAATATTAGTTTCACACCTAGAATGAACCCATATTTCTCAGTAATGTTCACATCCAGCTTCACAACTAAGTCTCATACTGGCATTCAAGAATATTTAGTCACTGAAATTGAGATGTTTGCACATGTATTTCTATTTAAAAAGTAGAGCCAATTATTCCTCTGATCACAAATTATTTGAACCAGAAGTCATTGGATCTGAGCATAGCCTGGGTTAGTTTCAGCTATGAATGGGCCTCTATGTTTTGTATTTTGACTTTGATTTTCTTTTGACCTATCACTGTGGATTCTGTATTAAAACACAGCTATGTCAAACTGTTGTTGGAAGAAAAATTCATCTGGTTCAGTTCCAAGCTGGGAAAAAGATGCTGGAAACAACATGGAGGCTGGCTGATTGGGAAGAGAAGTTTATTGATGAAGCAGAACCACCAACTACATGTGATTCTGGGCAGCTGACAAAATGGAGGTGAGAGTGGGTGGATTTTTATACCTTCTTTGGGCTTATTTGAGCTTCCTGATCTGTTCAAGAACATGACCCTTAATATTCTATTGGCTGTTGTTAGATTCCTATGGGGTCATGTAGGGCAGTGGGGAAATCCGGCTGGATAGGGCTGGTGGCGGGAGACTTCGCCCACCCGCTGGGATGTCATTATGTCCCGCTTTTGACCCTCTGCACATGTGCAGAAAATGTGCACACGCTCACATTTCTGAACCAGTAGTGAAGGTAAGTGCATTTCACCACTGATGTAGGGGTTATGTAGAAGTCATAGGCTGTATAGGCAAAAGGGGAAATGCAAATCCTAGGTGCTTGTCTGAGCTAATCTGGTCAGCCTCTGGCTTATTGTTTATCTGAGCTCCCAGGTTTCTGTGCTGGGGGTGGTGCAATGAAGGGGTTTTGGATTGCTCTGGGCTAATTCTAATCCTAGCATTCTGCCTTTGTTTCAAAGTATCCTGTCTTGAATGGATTATCAATGGCTTCCTAAATTTCTGCTTAGGCTCGTTTATGAATAGGCTTGCCCAATCTTTCCTAATGGGCACAAAGTATATTTTGGGGCTATTAAGAAAGACTGCTTCGTGCCTCTAAAACATGTTTCTCCATTTCTCATTTAGGGAAATATAATATTCTGCCTTTTAAAATATTCCTCAAAATATTTCATTCTACAAGGGGGGTAGGTGTCAACTGTCTACACCTCATGGTCATTCTCTCTTTCCCTTTGATCTAAATAATCAATACTGGAGGGTACAACTTGAAAGAGATGGTATGATCTAGGATGCTGTATTGCATGCAGTACTTTAAATTTTCAACTATCACTTTTTCCACACATCTACAATTCTGGTTTTGGTGCTTTATATCTCCACCCCAAGTGGTGCAGATGAAACTGTCCATGTATTGACCAGTGTTTGGAAGCTGCTCAGGTCTGGGTGGAGCAGAATAGAGTTTGCCTCTGTCCTGAGTGGCTATGGCTATTTGGACTGTTGGAAGAAATGTCCATCTGGGTTCAGTTCCAGTGAGGAGGAAGACACTGGAAACATGGAGGCTGATTGGAAAGATGGTTTAATGGTGGACAGAGCCACATGGTTTGAGGCCCTGGGCAATTAAGCACATGGGTGAGGGAGATTTATACACCTTCTTGGGCCCTGCCTTGAAGCTACCTCTTCCTGTGCAAGAAGTGTATTCTGATTGGTTTTCAGTCTCCCATGGGGCCATTCAGGGGTAACTTTGTAACTAGCTATTGAGGAGGGTGGGGGCTATTAAGAGTGAGTCTTCTTCCTACCTAAAATAAAATCCACGCCTCTCCTGATGACGCTGGTAATCTAGGACACAGTCTACAAAAAGGTATCTGTGGAATGCAGTTTCCGTTAGAACAATCAAACAGCTCCTTCAGCTCTTTCCCCTCCCTTCCTGTGTATGGCAACTTGAAAGTTTTGCAAGTTGACAGTTTCTCTCCTTGGTTAGTTTCCATCCTTTGTTCTCATCTTACCTTTTGGTGCCTTGGAAAATAGTTTTACCCCCTCATCTTTGTAGGAGCTGTCCACTCTCTTCTTAAAAAACTCCAGTGAAGGAGCATCCACAATTTCTGAAGGCAAGTCCTTCCACTGATTAATTGTTCTCATTGTCAGGAAATTTTTCCTTAGTTTTAGGTTGGTTCTCTCCTCAATTAGTTTCCATCCATGCTTCCTATCTTGCCTTTCAGATGCTTTGGAGAAAAAGTGTGACTCCCTCTTCTCTGTGACAGCTACTCAAATATTGTAAGACTGCTGTCATGTAACCCTTAATCTTTGCTTTGTTAGACTAGACATACCCAGTTCCTGCAACTGTTCTTCATATATTTTAGCCTCCATCATTTTTGTTGCTCTTCTCCGCACTCTTTCCAGAGTCTCAACATCTTTTTTTTTATAACCACAGCATATAAAAGCCACAGAAACACTGCAATGGCCACAACTATCTGAGTATGATTGGTCTGAACATCATGGAAATTTAAATTCCAAGAAAAAATGGGTCCCGGATCTTTTTATACATTTTTTAAGTTAGCGGATTTTAGATATCTTGAATCAAAAATTGTTGCAGTATAATGCACACAGTATAATTACCTGTGCATCTGGCCTCTTCACCAGACGGCGATCTAACATTGGCGACAAGGATGGGATTCTGAAGAGGACAAAGGACAAGGACAGTCATCACCTTGTGGCACAGCAGCCATCTTAGAAGAATAAACAGACAACCACAAATCTAAAGCCTCAAGATGACGACCATGCCGTCTGTAGCCTCTGCACCTTTCAACCCTCAGGTGGAAGAATGACACACCTACATGAGCCAGTTCAGAATGTATCTGGAAGCCAATAATTATCAAGATCTTCCAGACAACCGAAAAAGGGCCCTGTTCCTCACATACTGTGGTCCCGACATTTACCGGATGGCAGAGACTTTGGCTTCCCCCATGGATGTCGAGACCATCACATGGGTGTCCCTCCAAAACATCTAAAGGAACATTATGCACCAGCAGCGATCCCCATGGTGAGCAGAAACGAGTTCTACCATAGGAGGCAATGAGAAAGCGAAACAATAAACAACTTTGTGGCAGCCCTCCGAGAAATAGCAACTAAATGCAAATTCATCAACATGGAAGAGATGATGAAAGACTGAATTATCCTGGGGATGAGGGACCTGACACTCCAAAAAAACCTGCTGAGCCAACGGGGGGCGAACTTCAAAGATGTAGTAGATGAAGCCCGGGCCGCAGAATCCTCGGACAACTCGGCAGCAAATGTCAGAAAGAGCAGCCAAGTGCATAAAACCTTCCGAGAACCAGACTAGGCCATGGAGGTACCCAGAAGCGACAATGACTATGAGTACAAGGACAGCATCCACTGAGTCCATCCCGGCTGAAGGGTAAGTCAAACAGACCCAGACCCAAGAATGCCCAGGTGCCCGGGGTGCATGGGGAGCCATGCAATGATGGCCAGCCCACATCATACCAACCAAGACCCCAGGCCAGGGGAACAGACCGGCCCAAATGAGACCAGGGTACCAGTGACCCAGGAGAAGGGACGAACAGCACTATGAGCCCAGAGCTGTAAATCAGATGATTGTGGGGCACTCCGACACATACGACAAGGAAAAGTTTCACATAACCCCACTGATAGAGGGCAAGCCCTGCCAGATGGAGCTGGATACAGGTTACATCATGTCCTGTCATGTACACCGGGATACTGGATACATCATGTCCTGTCATGTACACCGGGAAGCCTAATGCAGCCAAAAATAAACCGGCAACAGTTCAAGCTGCAAGAAATAAGGCTAGTCGATTTCCAGGGAAGGCGCATATCAGTGCTGGGCAGAGCAACAGTGAAGGTCGAATTCAATTAATTCCAGGGAAGACTGCCCCTCACCGTTGTGACCGGTGACCGACCAACACTCATAAGGGTAGAATGGTTCAAGCCCCTCAACCTAGGAGTCACAGGAATAAACCACGTTGGGGAACCGGAACTGGAGAGACTGATGGCCAAATTCGGAGAAGTATTCGATGGAAGCCTAGGCAAGTACACCGGGAAGCCTATCTCATTTAATTTAGACCCCACGATAAACCCCATCAGATTAAAACCTAGTAGGGTCCTCTTTGAATTAAGACCCAAGGTAGGTGAACAATTGGACAAATTAATCGCCCAAGGGGTCCTAAAACTAATTGATCATGCCACATGGGAGACCCCAATCGTCACCCTCATGAAACCGGATGGGTCAATTAGAATTTGTGCAGACTATAAATACACAATAAACAAAGCACTACAACAAAGTGCTTATCTGGTGCCTGTGGTGCAACACCTTTTACACTCCCTGGGGTGCGGTAAAATCTTCGCAAAATTAGATCTTGCACAGGCATATCAACAGTTGCCTGTAGATGGTGCCACCGCAGAAGCACAAACAATTGTCACTCACCACGGGGCATTCAAATGCAACCGCCTACAATTTGGAGTCAGTACAGCCCCAGGAATTTTCCAAAGTATGATGGAATGCCTGCTCCAGAGCATCCCGGGAGTCATACCATATTTTGATGACATCCTGATATCAGCCGAAAATAAGGAACAACTGTATAAATGGCTGAGGAACACCCTAGGGAGATTCCAACAGAAGGGATTAAAAGTAAAAAGGGAAAAATGCCAAATCGGGACAAGTCAAGTAGAATTCCTGGGCTACCTGGTCGATGGTTCAGGAATACACCCCACACCCAACAAAATCAAGGCAATTAAGGAGGCACCAACCACACAGAACAAGACTGAATTACAAGCTTTCTTAGGACTGTTAAACTTCTATAGTATTTTCCTAAAACAGAAAGCTACCATGGCTGAACCTCTGCACCGACTCTTGGGGAAAAAGGAAACCTCGACCTGGGGCAGGAAGGAGGACACAGCATTCCGAGGTGTAAAAAATTCTTATCATCTAAAAGTGTATTAATACAATATAACGAAACGCTACCCTTAACCCTAACGTGTGATGCCTCTCCTTTCGGGGTGGGGGCCATACTGAGCCATGACCTACCAAATGGCGATGAAGCCCCAATAGCATTTTACTCAAAAACATTATCCCCAGCTGAAAGAAACTACAGCCAGCTGGATAAGGAAGCCCTAGCAGCCGTGGCAGGCATCAAACGCTTCCAAGAATACCTATATGGAAGAAAATTCAAACTAGTCACAGATCACAAACCCTTGCTAGGACTGATCACCAGTGACTGCCAAACACCCAATTACATGGCAAGATGGGCAATATTCCTTGCAGGGTACGATTACCAACTAACTCACCGACTGGGGAAAGACATCACCCATGCAGACGTACTCAGCAGATGCCCACTACCAGAACGTGGGGCACCTGGGCATAGTGCGAATGAAAGCACTAGTCAGAAGCTACAGTTGGTGGCCTAATTTAGACAAGGAAATTGCAGACTGGGTAAGCACATGCACACCATGCCAAGAAACATGACCCGCACCCCCCCAAGTCACTCATACGGGAATGGGAGACACCAAAGGGAGCGAGGTCAAGAATACACATAGACTTTGTGGGACCGATGGGGGGGGACAATCATTTTTAATTGTCATCGATGCACACTCCAAATGGTTGGAAGTTATACACATTAACAGTACAACAACGAACACCACCATAAGGGCCATTAGAAGACTGTTTGCGACCCACAGGCTCCCCGACATCCTGGTATCAGACAACAGACCACAACTGACAGCGAGAGACATGGAGATCTTCCTTGCAGGACTAGGGGTCAGGCATGTACTCATAATCCTCCTCGCTTGGGTGTAGATAGGGTTTTTAAGTAATTAAGGGGGTTAGTTTTTAATAAGGGTTTTTAAAGGGAATATACAGTCTCGTTTAATTTATGTCTTTTAACTGATTTTATATTTTGTATTTATATGTTTTTTAAATTGGACTGTAAACCGCCCTGAGTCCTGTGAAGGAGAAGGGCGGTCTAAAAATTCGATAAAATAAATAAATAAAATAAATATTCCACAAGAAGACAATGCTTGAGGATGGGATCTGAACTACGTCCACCCTATCTAATCTAGTAGGAGGGACAGTCATCTCAAGGAAAGGCTATAGGAAAGTCTATTGCTTTGCTTTACAGAAGAAATCTGAGCAGCTTCAGTGCTGAAATAATGCTCATCTCCATGTCTCACTTACCAGGGCATAAAATTCCCTGTGAACTGTTTTTAAATAATGTAAATTCCTGAAGTTGCCTTGATCTCCTCTTGAGTTTATTACAGGAACAGATTATTAAACAGACAGTTTGTGAGCATTTAGAAAAGAATGCATTCCTTGGCAGAAGCTAGCATAGCTTTAGGAAGAATAAATGATCCAATAGAAGAGAATATATATGACTCAGGGTTGAACTCTAGAGTCCTTGATGCTCTCTCAGCTTGGTTGTTTCTTAGTTGTATATAAACAGAGAGCAAACTCCACACTCACTAGAACTGGGGATATTACCTACTTGGGTAATGAAATGCACACGGGCAAACAACCAAACTCAGAGAACATCCAAGACTCCACAGAATAAATCATGGTAAACTAGTTTTCTTTCTTAATAGAGCAACCACTTTAACCACCACAGGAATGTGGTAAATGCAAAAGGTTCAATCAAATCTTATATTAATTTTTGGTAGGAAAAATGGTAAGATACAGGTTAGACTCTGCTACCACCATGAATAGAGAACTGTTGAAAAATTATATCCAATTAATGTATGTCAGTAGCTTTGTGTTAAACTGGAAGCAAAGGTTGAATGGTACACCATGCTCCATTCAGTGTTTTCTGCAGTTTAACACATTTATAAATGACTTTGCTGAAAGATTAGAAAATATAACATCACATTTGCAGATGACATAAAGACAAAGGGATAGCAAACATCTTAAAAGTGTCGAGATTTAAGAGTATCTTGACAAGCTCAGCAGAAACCAGCAAATGTAATGCAAAATCCTACATTTAGATTTTTAAATTAATATAGGATTCTTCTCTAGATTGAATGCAGAAGCCAATGGTAGTGAAGCAGCTTCTGAAAATAAAATGCAACCTTAGGCTTCATCAGCAGAAGTATATTGTCAAACTGAAAATAAGACATTGCTCCCCTCTGTTCTGCAACAGTCAAATGACAAATACTACACACAGTTGTAGGCATTGTGTTTAAGGGAGAACATCAAGAAACTCAAAAATGTCTGGAAGATATCAGTCAAGATGAGAAGAAAAATGGAATGGTTGGAGGCACAGGCATTGGGTATATTTAGCCTTGAGAAGATAAAACTGTGGGGAGGCAATAGCTGTCACTAAATATTTGAAGGACTGTCAGGAAGTAGATAAGGCATAACTGTTCAGAAACTGCTTCAGGAGGCAGGACAAGGAATCGTGGGTTTAAATTTTAAGAAAATAGATTTTTGTTGGTTATCAGGAAAATGTTCCTAATGGTAATTGCTGTTCAGTAATGGAACAAAATAAGGGACCGGTGGCTCAGTGGCTAAGACGCTGAGCTTGTCGATAAAGAAGGTTGGCAGTTCAGCGGTTCAAATCCCTGGTGCCGCATAACGGGGTGAGCTCCCGTTACTTGTTCCAGCTTCTGCCAACCTAGCAGTTTGAAAGTATGTAAAAAATGCAAGTAGAAAAATAGGGACCATCTTTAGTGGGAAGGTAACAGCGTTCCGTGCAGCTTTGGCGTTTAGTCATGCCAGCCACATGACCACGGAGACTTCTTTGGACAGAGCTGGCTTTTCAGCTTTGAAACGGAGATGAGCACTGCCTCCTAGAGTTGGGAATGAATAACACTTATGTGTGAGGGGAATCTTTACCTTTTTTAAATGAAACTTGGAAAGAAATGATGGAGTTTTTTTTCTTAAGAAGTTGCCATCTGTTGAGTGTGCTTTATTACAGGATTCCTACATTGAGAAGATTATTTGATTAGATGATCTTTAAAGTCCCTTCCAGCTGCAACATTTTAGGGTTTGATGATTCTGTGAATTGCTCAAGTTGTCTTCTCTTATTCTGTGCAGATCAATCATCCAGTATGCACAAGCATCCAGGTGAAATAAACAAGAGTTCTGTTTTTCTTGTTACCCCAGGATGAAGGAGATGTGGGCCCACAGGCAGCTGTCTACACTTCCCAAACCCTGTTGCATCACATATTAAGGCATATAATTGGGGCAGTTTTTTTTCCTACCAGTGTGACACTTGCTGGGTGGGGAAACACAATTGGGGAATCCACTAATTACTTTCCTTATCTTATTCCATATGAAACTGCATGGACAGAACCACTTGCTTCTTTGTTATTGAGACAAGCAGTGCTTAGCATGCTGGTTCAAACCTTCAAAAAGTAATTAGTGTATGCTGAATGGGTCCTGCATATATGGCAGCTTTTCCCAAGTAACTCGGGCTTCAATTACATGTTGCAAAAAGGTCCTAGAACTGAATAATTGACCTTATAGACTCCCCTTCACAAAGTAATACAATAATAACTAAAAGCAATAATACTGTTTATTGGCAGAGAATTAAAACCTAGAGGTTTTTCCCCCCTCCAAATCCAGAAATCTATTGGAATAATTACTCTCCTTTTGAAATATTATATTCTGTCTGATGATAACCTCCCTCAAATTTTTCAGGGTTAGCAAAATGAAGGAGGAATAAATGTATTTCAGGTAGATTACAGAATACAGGTGCACGTGTTCACACATCGAGACACACATACAGCATAACATAATTTTTGAATGCCTAAGTCTTTGCCCTTGATAAATGTTCCTTATAATTCAACTTTTATTTTATTTACAAAAATTTGTATCTCTTCCTTTTGGTGTTGGACTGGCAGGATGGGGGAAGAGCACTAGAAAAGCTTGTTTTTATTCTTTGATTTGCACTTGCTTTTAAAGTAGATTTTCAATGTTAACACAATTCATTGCACTGTATCATTTTGGAGCATTTGTTATTTTTATAGAGGAAGTTCACATAGAAATTTGTAGAGGGAAGGTTTGCCTGAATGTTTTTTTTTCTGCATGTGTTGAAAACTTGCAAACTAGCGATGGGCCTCATATGTGTTCTTCTGAACTTTCTGAATCTGAAAGAAACAGCATGGAGAAATATTTTGTGACAGAGAAAAGTGAGCTAGAGTGGAAAATGAAATATATATTGTATTAATATATTTCTTTAGCCAGATGACTTTTTGCTTAGATATTTTTCATACCACTATTACTTCCCAACAGTCACTATCAATTTCATTTTCCAAAGCTTGAATGCTTCCCAATGAAAATGCCTGGGTTTTTTGCTCCACATATTAAAACACTTACTACATCCACCACTCTGATCTTCCAAGAAGCAGTCCTGCATAAAAATAATAAAGCCTCTCTCTAACTTTTGATTACTGCATCTATTCAGTTTTCTTGGAATGAATATAGAACTAGGTTGCCACTGACTTTTTCTGGGGATTTCATTTTGACTTCCTAATCTGTCCTGGATCCTGAGATCTCAGGGTGATTCTCTATCCAAACATGAATTTTGCTTGTCCCCAAAGGTGTTTTTTTTCAGGAGGCAACTGGACTTTCTTGTTTTTCCTTTGAAGACGTTTCACTTGTCATCCAAGAAGCTTCTTCAGCTCTGACAGGATAGTGGGGAATGGAAGGGTTTATATTCCTTGCAGACAGCTGGCTATTTGCATCCTTTTAGAGTGTTGTTGAAGCACTCTAAAGGTTTATCTGTGTCCTCAGGGTCACATGAGTAGTGCTTCTGGTTCCTGTAGCCTGCAATTTAAGGAGCCTATCATCTAGGGCAGTGATGGCTAAACTTTTTGCCATTGGGTCCCTCCCAAAAGCGG
>JANHFK010002145.1:40180-50824 GCA_036250565.1 Sibynophis collaris | reverse complement strand
CCTGAAAAAAGCACTTGGTCTTATTGCCATGCGCTCAAAAACCCGATTGGGATTATCAGGGGATGTCTTATTTTGGGGAAAACAGGGTAGGGATATTAAAATATAGGCATAATGTACTATACCTATGGGGCAAAACTCTGGATGTTCAATAGGTGACAGTAAAGCATTCAACTTACATGTCTCTCTGCTACTATCTAGTGCTCATCCAAATATTTGCAGCTCCAAATATGGTATGCTAATTAAATATTGTTGAGATGAAAGATTCTAGCTTGGTTCCTCTGTCTCTATTCCATGCAAAGGACAAGTAGAGTTTCAAGGAATTAGCTTTCCACAGTCTAATACCCTCATAATGAATAGAAAATACTGCTAATTCATGACATGAAAGTAGCCAAACGTTTAGCAAGGAGTAGGGGACTTGCCACACAAATGTCAATTTACACGGTAATTTTAACATACTGCATTGTTTCTCTGCAGAGAGAACATGGCCAGTGATTTCCCTGTAGAGCTACTTCGTGTACACAGCTTCAGTTGCAGAACTTTTATTATTTTCAATTCTATTTTTTGTATCAATGTTTGCCTTGTGAAATAATGCGGTGTCCAAAGTACAATTTAAAAAGGAGGAATGCGTGCCACAAATTGTTAGGAAGGGACTTACATCAGGTCCATTTATAGCGCTTTGCTTCTTGCACATCCATTTTTTAGTTAACATTAATATTTTTCCCTATATGTTTGATCCCGTGGTCCTAAGGGAACACTTTAAATCAACTTGGCTTAAGAAAGCTATTGACAAATTCTACTCTTTGGTTTTCTCCACGGAGAAGCTTTGCTCATTAGGCTTTGAAAATATCACTTCCTTTCATCACTGACGCAGAGTAAAACTGACATCTTGATTCTCAAGCAATCAGAGCATACAGCTGTGTAACAGGCTCCATTACAATACAGGGCTATTTTGCATGAGGAAAGAGAAATGAAGCATCTATTGCTAATTTTGAGCTGAGATTTTGCATGCTGTCGCCCCTCTCTTTGCTTTTGAGACCGAACCTGAAAGAGTTTAGTTTGGGAATCCAGCTAAAAAAGAAAACTGAGTTTGGGATAATCATCTGCCTACTTTTTGAAACATTTTATTGTCACATCGCACAGATTGCAAAACAATTTTACAACAAAAAGTACTAAACAGCAATTTAAAAGAAGATAATATGCACCCATCCAATAGAATATCTAATTCATTTATATACTATTTTTAAAAAGTATGCAAAGCAGTAAAATTAACATATTGAATCACCTAAATATATTACATATAGTTAATAATAAAATATCAAATTTTTGTAAGGTATTATGAAAGTAGTACAGATAATCCTTGACTTTGAACAGTTCATTTAGTGACTATTCAAAGTTACAACAGCACTGAAAAAAGTGACATATTACCATTTTTCACACTTATGACCTTTTAGCATCCCCATAGTCATGTGATTAAAATTTAGACATTTGGCAACTGACTCATAGTTATGACGGTTGCAGAGTCCCGAGGTCATGTGATCACCTTTTGCAAACTTCTGACTATCAAAATCCATGGGGAAGCCAGATTCCCTTAACATGTTACTAACTTAACAACTGCAGTGATTCACTTAACAACTGTGGGAAGGAAGGTCGTAAAATGGGGCAACATTTACTTAAGAAATGTTTCGCTGAGCATTTCACTTAGAAATTGTTGTAGCTGTAAGTCAAGGGCTACCTTTAGTATTTTTCAGATCTCTCGGTATAATTCGTTTCACTATTCCTCATGCCCGAATTTTCTAAACAGTAATCAAATTCTACAATTTGGGAATATACGGTAATTCAAGATAGTATTCACATCTTTAACATGAATGCCTTTATCTGTATACTTGTATATACCTGTATAGTAATATATACAATACTATATTTTTCCAGAAACAACAAATAACAGACAACACCAAATCATATTTACCCTCAAATGTGTTACATTGCCAACAAAGAAAATTTAAAGCCCACCCTTTAAGATGTCCAATAAATTGAGATAAAAATATTTTGTTGAATTAGATTCACCTGCAAGAAACATATACCTAATTAAAAAAAAACCTTGCATCCATTGATAGACCATTATCAGGTATTCCAACTCTTCCATAAACGGATAAGTGCTGGTAATTTCACCTTTAAAGTTACTTTCACTAGTCACTACTTTTCATTTCAGGAAACAGAGCCTTTCATGATCAGCAGTACACATTATACTAATTTCATTTTTTGCTGGATGAGCTTGGGCTTTGTCCTATGTTCTCTCTCTTTGGAGTCTTGCATTTGATTCCTGCTGAAGAAATGCATCATGAGTAGATATAAAGACTCTGCCTCACCCACCCAAAGGTTCTGGAAATTGCTGTGGAACCAGCTATTCTCACCTCCATCATAGGTTCCAGAGATGAAAAATAACTTCGCTATCAAGCAGCTAAGGAAAAATGTGCACTATAACCTTATGAGAGATCTCTCATCCTTGCCATTCTCCTTGCAAATAAGAGATGGAATTTGGATTGTCCGAAAAAATACATTTAAAATTCTGTGGCAAACTTGGATAACTTTTATTAGAAAAAAAAGCAGGCGATGTAATGGATTGACTCCCCACCTATCAGTCGTGTTGCCCCTGTGCTGGTCTGGCATGACTCAAAGTTGCTTTTGAGGGAAAACAGGTTTAGAGTTTTCAGAGTGATGGAGGCAGTTTTACTACCTCTTTGGAAAATGTCTTTTTTTCCCCTGTTCTGAGACAAGCTGTTACAGACAATAAATGGTTCTGTAGAGTTTTAGCCTTCTGGCTATGGGCCATAACATCTGTTACTAACTTATCTAGGAGGAAGCAAATAGCTTTTGCAATTTTTTAGTTTCAATTCAGTTTTCACAACAGCTTTCAAATTAAATGAAAATTTTCCATGAAGTTTTGTAAAAAATATCAATATACAAGGTAGATGGATTATGTATCCTGCCAAAATAAAGGATAGAAATCTATTTTTTGAAAAATGTCATGTTACATTTGATTTGAATTGATTTTCATTTCAAATTAAATTAACATCCAGTTCAGTCAATATGATGACTTTTCACATATTTAATAATGTTCACCCTTTATCGTATGACAATGAAAATTGGATAACAAAAGTACTCAATATTTTCAAGTGCTACATATGACTGTGCTCAGGTTAAGCCTTTTTCTCTAAAATAGCTTTGCTGAATTAGGTGTTTTCTAAACTGTTGGGGCTTCAAACTAGAATTCCCAATCACCAATAGTCTCTGAAGAGCATCTGAAGCTTTTAAAACAGGATCTTCTTAATTACACATTAATTAATCTTAATTATTGCACTGTAATTCAGGAGTTCTCTTTCTGAGATTTCCCTTGATACTGAGACTAATATTTGTGCTTATCAATCAATGGTGTTAAGATTTGCACGTGTATGTATGCAAGTGTATGAGGTTTCATTTGTGTTTTGTTTAGACTTGAACATGAAAGGAACATATTTTTGTTGGTCTCATCACTTTTATAATAGGCTATTTATTTTATTTATTTTATATACTTTATGTTCAGTCTAAATAATTCTGTATAATTCAAAATTATACAAAAAATAGAAAAATAAGGATTTTGTGAATCTTGACAAAATTTAGGCATAGGGTGACGGGTTTACTGAGAATTAGCCACAGATACAAGCATCTTCCCCTCTATTGCACTCTTGGTTGGATTTTTCTTGGATGAGATTCTGGATTTCTGGACACTTCCAAAGACACTAAGGAATCTTCACAAAAAATATATTGTGCCAATATGAGAAGAAAAATAAAACCAATGCATTGACTTAAGACATGATGAAAGGGACATTTAGATAGGTAGTGTAATCACTGAATGCTCCTTTGCAATCCTGCACATACAAAAGGTGTGGGGCTTAAATGTAGTGTTGTGCTTGCCATCTCGCAGCATTTGAGACACCCTGTCCTTGGATGCAGGAAGTATGATTTGGGTGTGGAAACAGTAGAAGAAGGCACTTGGATCTTTTCTTCATTGTTTATTTGTAGGAGATGACCAGGCTGAGCTTGAAGGAGGAGTCAAAAGCGTCATCAGTCTCGAGTCCCTTCACGCCCACAAAAGATCTAAGTCCAGCCCACCTTGAATTCTGATGATTCTTATCTACCGCCAATTTGCTTTGACTATTAGTAGTTCAGATTCTTGTAGAGAGCATTAGCATACGATAAACCTGAACTAAATTGAATTGCCTGGACTTCTGATTTACTGTGCTTAACATTTTTATTTATTCAATTATATATGTACCATATAAGGCCACCCTACTCAACAATGACTTTTTCGTCTCTTGCTCCACTCACACCCTCCCAGTTACTTGTTCGCCTGTGTAGTTTTAATGTGTGGTTGCTAATCTGTGTTTTAAACCCTGGATAGGAGTGGGGGTTCATTTCAATGAAGACGACTAATAGGAGTGAAGCAATTATTCTGATATCCTGTTGGATAGAAATAGGCTGTTTTAGGATTTAAGACAATAAACTCATTCATAGAACAAACATCCCAGATGTGTATCATAAGTAATATAAATTATAGGACAATTTATTCTTATGCATGTTTTCTGCAGACAGGAACTCCAGAAAAGACTGCAGATGGGTCTCTTTTTGTGCCAGCTGGACACAGGCACCTTCCTAGTTGAATCTATGTTGAGCTTTCCAATCTCACCCTGAATTCACTTAGCTTAAATAGTTCCTCATGAATGAGGCAGGGTGATCCACTGTAAGACCTGGAAATTCCCCCAAAGAACATTTCTGAGAAGATGCCTTAACTTGGCAGCTGTCAATTCATCTAGCCTTTTGAAGAGTTATACATCTGTTCATTATAGCGATATGATTGAGATATATAGTATACACCTAGGTCAGCAAGTGCCTGTACATCAAAGTCAGTACAAGATAAGGCGATGAGAGGGTACTCAAGAGAAATACAGGGTGCATAAGCAAGCAAATAATATAATATGACATGATATAGGTTAATATGGAGTTTAAGCTACCAAAGAAGCTAGAACAGCAGTGATCCATCCAAGAGATGACAGACTGCTAAGTGTTGGTCAAGCCGAGAGTGTCCAGGGTAGTTGCCTAGGAGAGGGGTGGCATGAGGCAGTGGATTGCATAGAGAGAGGGACCCCTGACACTGGAGATTGCAACAGCCTTTGTAGCTCAAATATGCCTTAGCAACCTTTCAGCTGGTCCAAAGCTTCTCATCTACTGATTCACAGAAGGGAATCTTCTATGTAAGGGAAGGCAGCATAGGTTTTAAAGTGCAGGAATGCCTTTTTGTTTGGTACTATAAACCCAAGAGAAAGCGCTGCTTGTTTATGTATAGTAAGCATATTCCACATCCTCTGAAAGCACCTTTTTGTGTGTGCTTCAGTTCCAAATAGCTGCATCTTCCTGTAAGCTAAACTGGCTGAATGACAAGAACAGGGAGGGCCTTTCCTGTGGATATTTTAGTGGGTAGATAGAATGGCATTAACTTCTATCTATCCACTAAGAATGGGTTCTAACCTATTTGGAGTTTATAGACCAATGCAGATGCCTTAAACTTCCCTAAAACTCAATGGCAGACAGTATGTCACTTTAAGGATCAGTGATCCCATTTAGTAATAGCAGCCCTACTTGGCAATCAGGCAGCTGTCTTCTCTATTACAGTTTTCAGACAATCTTCTAGCATAGAAGGTTGTATAGAATAGACTGCAGTACAATCCAATGTCAGCATTATTACAATGTGTGGGTCACAAAGATTAGCCAATTCAACCCTAAGAAGACTTGTGATTGACATAACTCCAAAAGCTGGATCCAGGCCCTCCTTGCCATCAGAAGGCTTCTGGTCACCAACTGGAATCAAGGAGCTTCTCCCAGTTAGAGTCCTGATAGAAAATATTCCCACAGCCAGAACAGTTCACCTTTCCAATTCCATGAACACAATCTGTCCACAAGTCTTCTCTCTTTTTGAGATTTAGTTTCAATACCTTGCCTCCTATGGAGTCTATCACTACCTCCTAGTTACCCTCAAGCTCTGCATAGTTACTCTTTTAAAAATACCTATGGTGGGCTATTTCATGCATTTGGATGTAATGCAGTGACAGCTCTTGAGAGTAATTTGTCTTTTTTACTTTTTTGTGGTCAACTGTCCCACGTTTGATGGTACCAATTTCCTCCTTCACTGGAGTTAAGAGCAAGAGAACAGTAATTAATCTGTCTCTTTGTTACATCTAGAGGGCATGCATCTCATAGTTGTAAGGAAGACCAGTAGTTTCGATAAGTGAAATAAATTACAACAACTTCACTCATCCTTTCTCATTTTCCAATAAACCAGTAGAAAAGAACTTCTCTTATTTCCCCTCTCTTTCTCTCATCTTGTTAATTTTTTAGTAGACTGCACACCGTAAATCCTAGAATTATCTTGGAAACAGTTGATGAAAACTGACATTTTCTATCTGTGGTATTAGCCTTGTCTTGGTTAATAAATGTTTTGCTTCTGTGCAAAGTTTTATCTTTTGAGAGTGATTTGCAAGGATTAATTGTTCAATAGAGAGACAGTGGTGGTAGTGAATGTATTATACACTTGAATACAAAGAACGACCAAGCAGACCATTAAATTGCATATCCCTGGCTACATCAATTATCTGACAGTTTTAGGAAGATCACACCATGGAGCTGTATAGTACACCATCATAGCTGTTAAATGTCTATCTGTTAAATACTAGACCTTATTGTTTTCTCTTCTTTGAACAGAAGATGGATACAAATCGGTATAGCTAAGCTTCAGACTATTTGAGAAATTGGACTTTTAAACTGATAAAAAACAGGATTGTAGTTAGCACTATGGTCAACAAAGCCTTCAATCTTAGAGTTTTGATCAACAAAGGAGAAAGATCTTTGATAGAGTGCTTGTTTTTCAGCTCAAAGTTCTCACATTCAAGCCAAAGGATCTGGGAAGAGTATTGAAAGAAAATTCTTTCTGAGATTTCAGAGGTCTATTAATCAGAATAATGAGAATGGATAACACAGACAGTCTGTAGGTTGCGTTCTCCAGATGATTCTTTTGCCACATTTTTTAATAGAGAATTTTTTGTACCTATTTATAACCCGTTGTCATTATTTTATATCCCAATTTTCTCTGGTATATGAAGCAAAGCAATGAAAACTGCATGCAAAATTAACTATGCGGCTGTGAAGGTGCAAAAGAGAGCTCTTTCTTTTCTGAGCCGTGGTGGCGCAGTGGTTAGAGTGCAGTACTGCAGGCTACTTCTGCTGATTGCCAGTTGCCTGCAATTTGGCAGTTCAAATCTCACCAGGCTCAAGGTTGACTCAGCCTTCCATCCTTCCGAGGTGAGTAAAATGAGGCCCCAGGCTGTTGGGGGCAATATGCTGACTCTGTAAACCACTTTAGAGAGGACTGTAAAGCACTGTAAAGTGGTATATAAGTCTTATTGCTATTGCACTTGGCAATATTGCTATTGCTACTTGTCTGCATATATATTAGTGGACTTTCAACAAGCTTAACCCTAACCATTTGTTGTATTTTGTTTTGGATTGAATTAGGTTATTATCTGTTGTGAAATTTTAACCTACAAAACTGTGATGATTTCTATGAGACAGCTACCACCAATATGAACAGGGGACTGTACTATAAGCTTCATATAGAAATATACAGTACCAGTCTATACTAGGGCCTTGACTGGCCCCTAGTCTCTGTCCTACGTGATTGCTCATCCTATAAAGAGAGATCTGATTGAGGTTTAATCTTGGCTAGCTTCCGCTCAAATACACCTTTTTAAAAACTTATCCCTTTATCCAATTTATTACTAGCAAGTTATATGATTCCATCAACACAGATAGTTTGTCTTACATGTACGAATTTATTGTCTGTAAAACTCATCTGTTCAGTTGATTGGCAGTATGCCAGCAGGTTGGTCCAGATTATTATTCCATTTACACAAGAAACAAACTGACAATTAAAAACCATAATAAGATGGAAGCCTTTTAAAAAAATAAAATCTGTTATTTATTTATTTTGTTTAAACACTGAGTAAGACTTCATTAAGCATTCCTCTCCTACCCCATGATAAGGTTTGACAGCTTTCTGCTTATTAGCATCAATTGTTGTCATAAGCCATCTTGATAGAAACTGTGTTTTGTGTCCAAATGGACATTTCCCACAGGTACATCATCATCCTTATGAATTATAATAACAAAACAGATTGTTGAATTTGCCAAAACACCCACGGTGGCCCCATTTTGAACTAGTGAGTAGGCAGACAGATGGCTAAAAACTAATTTAGAAGTTAACAATGTGGAGATTTGGAAAAAAAAAATTAAACAAATGCAGACAGATTACATAACCCAAATGCAACTGACATATTTCTCATGGAGAAATGTAAAGCTATAAAGAGATCTCCCCTCAATGTATAATCGATTATAACTTCTATCATTGCAGTTTCTTGTATGGGGATTATGGGGCTGTAACCATAGCACATATAACAGAATAATAACAACAGAATAACAAAGTTGGAAGGAAACCTGGAGGTCTTCTAGTCCAACCCGCTACTCAAGCAGGAAATCCTATACCATTTCAAACAAATGTTGACTAATCTCTTCTTAAAAACCTCCAGGGTTGGAGCACCTACTATAGCGTTTTAAGGTTACAAGTTGGCCTTGCAGCACAAGTAGAAAAAGGACGAGTGCTGATTGGCTGAGACGTCTGACAGCTCACATATAAAAGGAGCTGTCAGATGGAACGTTCAGTTATAGCCGTTGTAGCAGTTGCTTGTTAATGAATAAAGTCTAGTCTGTTATGTTTAATCTGCCTCGTCTCAGTTTTTTCCCGAATTCTGTTACCAAAACACAATACCCACAATTTCTGGAGACAAGAGGTTGCACTGATTAATTATTCTAACTGTCAGGAAATTTCTCTTTAGTTCTAGATTGGTTCTCTCCTTGATATGAAAGGCATCAAATTTGAAAGGCAACTACACAGATGAAATTGATCAATATGCCATGTCTGAATCCTAGTAGATAAGATTGGCCTGTGGTTTTTTTTTACAGCAAATAAAAGGGTATGAGAAACTGATTCATTCACTTGGAATGAATCATTTTTAAATCTCCCCAAAATTTGCTGCTCCCAAATCAAATATTGTTGGAACCAGCTACTTTTGGTTATTTGACTATTTCCTTAGAAAGCTTTTTCAGCCTTTAGAGGAAAAGAGTGTTAAGCATTCTAGTGGAAATTTCTCCTGAATACATTCAGTCCTTGTATTATTGACTTCGGTTTGGGAAGGGGTTGTGCGTTCTTTAAAAATATTATGGAAAATGTGTTCCAGGACTTGTACTGGCACAGTATTTTTCTACTATTCGGTATATAAGCTGTTTTCAGGTTTCTGTGGATATTTGAACAAATGTTACTGTTGCTTTAAAAAAAACCTTCAAACATTAAGATAACAGCGTCAGCAATTTTTTGAAGCTCAAGTGGAAGAAAGCTTGAAAAAATTTGGGCTACTTAATAGCACACTGTTGTAGTGTTTGTGCATGGGCAAAAGTGCTTTTGAATTACTGCTAATTCAAGCACAGCCCTAGTTTGAAAAAGAAAATTAAATAATTCCCTGAAAATCAGATCCTCAGGTGCAATTACTGATTCCCTATATTGTGGATAAATTTCTGTGTGAGCATACAAATCAGTAGGTGGCTAATACAGATAGTCCTTGACTTATGATCACAGTTGAGCCCAAAATGTATGTTGTTAAGTGAGACATTTGTTAAGTGAGTTTTGCCCCATTTCACAACCTTTCTTGCCACAGTTGTTAAGTGAATCATTGAAGTTGTTAAGTTAGTAAGTTAAAAGTTTGTTAAATGAATCTGGCTTCCCCATTGACTTTGCTTTTCAGAAGGTTGCAAAAGCAGATCACATGACCCCGGGACACTAGAGTTGTCATAAATATGAACCAGATGGAAAAGCATCCAAATTGTGTGTCTATGGGGATACTGCAATGCTCATAAGTGAAAATGGTCTTAAATCACTTTTTTTCAGTGCTGTTGTAATTTTGAATGGTCACTAAATGAACTATTGTAAATTGAGGATTATCAATACATGGAAACTACTGTGTTTCCCTGAAAATAAGACCCTGTCTTATTTTTATTTTTTGAACCCTGAAATAAGCACTTGGCCTTATTGCCATGAGCTCAAAAGCGCCAATTGGGCTTATTATCAGGGGATGTCTTATTTTGGGGGGAAACAGGATACAAAAGGTGTTGTCATCACATAAAGTCTGGAGAGAAATCTCCTCAATTCTCTTTTGTGTTGCATATTATACTGTGGATGAGATTCATACATGATCTCATCCATATATGGGTTTTCCTTTGCTTTTATCAGAGAAAATAAGCTTTAGATAATATATTGTATTAAAAGTTTTCTTTATTACACTGTTCCTAATGTTGACTTTGAGAGCCATCTTGCTGTACTGGTTAAGGTACCAGGCTAAGAAATGGGGAATTTGTGAGTTCAAGCCCCACCTTAATAATAATAATAATAAAGTTTTATTTCTATACCGCCCCTCTCCCTGTTGGGACTCGGGGCGGTGTACAAGTCAG